>JAJIBD010025224.1:0-264952 GCA_021461705.1 Cryptotis parvus
TCTAGATGTGCTTGATGCAAGAGTCCAACATGTGTTCTCTGTGGGAGTTCAACGAGGGAGTGGCGCTTTTGGGAAACCCTAAAGATGATCCTGCTATTCTGGGTTGGAGCAAGATGGCAGCTCGCATTGTTGGGGTTTCTGGGCGGCCACCCAGTTCTCTGTTGGGAAATTAGTTGGTGGGTAAACCTGGCCAGTTGCTACCTTGGCACCAGACTGGACTTTGGTGTTTCTGCCCTCTTAATGATTCTTGCCCACTGGGCTGCAGTTCAGTTCCGTGAAAGGGCTGGAGGATGCTTGATTCCTACGCTTATGGGAGTATCAAGGATACCGAGAGATGCTGGGGTTTGTCCAAAGCAATATCTGGCTGTTCTTAGAGTTTTCCAGGCAATATGTGCTGGGAATTTAATAGGGTTGATTCATACTATTCATATGTCCTAACCACTATACTCTCAACCCCCCATTTTTGTTTTCTAAAAGTAAAATTAGTATATATATATGTATATATATGGTTCCTAGTACCTTCAGGGATATGAGAAGTGTTACACTGAAGAGATTTTATATTTAATGTAGTAACTATAGATGTTTTCTAAAGGATGGGAGTATAATTTGTGTGACATTTAAGATTTAAGTTTCACTGTATATATGATGTATAAATTTAAGTTTCACTGTATATATATGATGTATACTCAGACTTAACTACTGAATAAGCAAGTAAATAATTTGTACTCCAGCTGCTGCATTTGAGTTTATTGGGTAGTCTTTTAAAAAGTAGATTTATCTAGTAATAGCCCATATTTTCTTTCTAAATTATTCCTGATCTTATGTATTTCCATAGTCCTTTTTGAAAGCTTTAATCATGCAGAATATAGTTTCCATAATTTTATTATCCTTAAAATTTTGTCTTAGTGATTTGTTATTAGTTCCCTCATATATTTGCCATAGTGAAGTTTTTACATATATGGTAATTATGTGTTAGGAATTTTTAAAAGATAAATTTTTACAAGGATCCAAAATTTTTGTATCCTCAAATTTGTTGGAAACAAATTATTCACTTTAATTAATGTAAAACTATATTAGCTAAAAATATAAACTCTCGATATTTCAATTAATATTTTCTTCTAAAATATATTAAAAGCCAGGCAAAGTTTTGCACACGGCTTGGCATTCATTAAGCCCTAAGGTCAGTCTTTGGCATTGCAAAATTAAACAGTTATTAAAATAGAAGCTGGAATCATAATTTATATAATTTACAAATTTATGTAGTGAAAATGATCATAAAAAGATAAATCAAAACTTTGCATATTTATTGTCTTGCATATAATTTTAAGATATTATTTATTGGAAATCATATTTAAAACTTTTTTAAACCTTTCTATATTCTCACCAGAAATTTTGTCATAGCAAGATACACTGTGGTTTTTTATTCCCTGAAAATACTGACAGTCTGAAGAATGTTAAGCTTAATTTGGAAAGATAATGAACAGCAAATGTCATCTTATCATCATAACCATTAATATTTATGGCCAATTCATAAGAGATAAAGGGGTAGATATTTTTGATAGCTATTTATTAAAATTCATGTTTTCTATGTGAATTTATACCTGATACCCTCCCTTTCATTTTCTAAAGCTTTATGATTTAGTAGAAAGGAAAAAATCTTAAGAGTATGAGGCAATTAACCAAATGCAATGAATGTGAAGATTAACTTTATAAAACTCTAATGTATACTCTGGCTTACAGGAATTGTGTGTGTGTGCGTGTGTATGTGTGCATGAATGCTTAATTAGGGTGCTAAATGTAGTGCCTGTTGCAGAACCCTGCTCATTAGAATGTGGGCTTTGTATACATAAGCATGTGAGATGTATAAGAATACTTTGTTTTTCAGCTCATATTTTCAGAAAGAATACATTTTGTTTTCTGTCATTGAAGTTCTATCATTGGTGTCGCTTTTAAGCATATCAAAATAAAAGCTGGGGGAAAAATCCCTGAAAAACAAAAGCTGTACTTTTGTACAGCTTTTGAGAGCATATACATCTCCTCTAATATACCTTTTTATTCTTTTTATACATAATTGTATATATAATGTATAAAATATTTACATCCGTATTTTGATAACTTATTTTGAAAATATTGTTTTTAATGCACTGTATATTTAGAAAGTGCACCTTAAAACTTAATACATTAGAAAAATTTTCTTCATCTTCCCATGATATTTTTAAATTAAAATTAATAAAAAATTTGTCTAATTATATTAGTGTCCTTAGAAGGGTATCATGCTTTTTTAAATATTAGGACTCCTAAAATGGATAACATTGGTATGGAGAGATATCTTAATGTGCAACACAGGTTGCCCATGTTTGACCTCCAGAGTCACCAGTGTTTATGTGATACACTCCCTCTGTACTTTACTGTAAAAGTACTCTGCAGTGCTCAGTGGCCTCCAGAGTCACCAGTGTTTATGTGATGCACTCCCTCTGTACTTTACTGTAGAGTACTCTGCAGTGCTCAGTGACCTCCAAGCACTGCTGGGTGTAGCTCCTCAAATGAAAAAAGATATTAGATCTTTTTATATTCAGCTTTTAAAATATTAGTATTAAGAGAATGAAGAGCTATATAGGTAAAATCCACTTGTGTGAAAATCCTCTTAAAGAAGAAAAAACATAATAATAAACTGTTGTTTATCTTTGAGTCTTAGTTGCTCTTAGAAAATATCTGCCCATTATCATGAGTGTCGTTTAATTTTATTTTGTTTTATTTGCAAGTAATTTACTTTCAGAAAAATGTGCTTAAGGTTGTTTTCTTGGCATAATTGTTTGAATTGTGATATATACATAATTTTTTAATATTGTGAAAAAATCATACAGGTTATTGCATCTTTTGTATTAATGGTTTCATGTAAATAATTTGCCATTTCTTTCTGTTTTCCATTGAACTAATCAGTGGTCGGTGAAGATGGTAAGCCTTATGTGCTGATATATATACTGTGCCAACATTAAATAATCTCAAAACATTGCTTTTAAAATTCAAAATAAGTAGTAAGGTACATCTCCACATTTTCCACCTTGTATGTGCCTTTTTATAGTTTATTCCATAGTCTAACACATATATATCAGTATGTCATAAAATATGAAAATAATATGATGAACTATAATAAGTCCATCAAGTTCTTAAATTATTTCTGTGTAGAGTACCTGTCGATTTCAGAGAATAAAATTAAAGTTAAGCATTTTCAAAGTTAGATGTTATAACAGAAATTCATGTCTATATAAAAGGAAAATTCTAATGACTTTTTAAAGCATAATGTGACTTTTATTTGTAGTTTAATACATGAAACATCGACTTTTACAAAAATATAAAGACAATTTCTACTAATTTCATTAGTGCTTTCTCCTTTTGTACTGTTGAGAAGGAAGATATATAACCTAAATTGTATATGTATGTATGTGTATATGTGTGTGTGTTGGTGGTGGTCCTTTATATATTTATTGAAATTAATTTACTAGAAGAAATTATAATTTCCTATCATGAAAATTAATGTATGCTTGTGCATAGTTTCTTATTTTGGAACATAGACCACTCTTTGCCATTTGGCCTTCTATAAATTTTCTTGTGGTAGAAGTTCTTAAATACTTTTTGTTTGTTTGTTTTTGCTTCTTTGGCCATACCGGATCAGGGGTTACTCCTGGTGCTCAGGAATTACTGCTCAGGATTTACTCCTAGCAGTGCTCGGGGACCATACGAGTTGTCGGAGATTGATCCCTGTCACTGTGTGCAAGGCAAATGCCCTACCCAATGTATTACTACTCTGACCCTCTTAAATACTTCTAAGGTCTTTACATTCACAGGAATGTTTAGTTTAGTTTTCATATTCTATGTAACAGTAGTTTGTAGGTTAAGATGCAATATTAGAAATGGAAGCATACCTTGGTATCTACTATTTATTACTTTTAGAAAATTTGGTATGAGTGGAAATCAGCAATTTTATTATATAATACTATTGAAAAAACTACATTAAGATGTGTGTCTTTGCTTCATTATCTCTGAAAATTTCAGATATTTAAAATACAATTAGAAAGTTTTGTCTTTAATGTACTTGGACAACCACATGCACATTTAAAAACACATCCCAAATTAGATTAAACTTGATAATTTTATTGGTAATTGGTTACTAAATTTAAAGGCACCTTGTAGGGCCAGGGTGCGGCTCCAGAGTAGAGAATTAGCCCTGAGTTCAAATGGTCATCTGCGAAGGACTCATCCTCCAAGCAGTGCTGGACCTCTGAACTCTCTCTGCTCATATGAATATGGCCCCATAACAATGAAATAAGTCCTTCAGGTTTTATTTTGTTATAGGAAAAATTGACTTTCGTTTGTCAGATTTTTCTTATTTTGCTAACTGGTTAGATAAAACACACTTAGGATGCCCTATTTTTAAAAGGCAAGCTTGTTAACTGTAAAGGCAAGCTTTACACCACTCTGAAAAAAAATCCTAGAGATTTTATTATTAAATATTTCATTTGATCATAGTTCATCCTAAAAACTTTCTTTTTTAATCATGGTTTGCAGTCAAATAAGGCTATTAACATATATTAAGCGCATTGAAGAGCAAAGATGTTCTTGTTTGGGAATTTATTTCTCTTAAAAATAAAAAGATAAAAATTATAGGTATCATCAATTTTTTTGTGTGTAAAAGCATACCTAAATATGGGTGTAAATTAAGTGAATCAGTTTGCTAATACTGACTCTGTTGCATATTCTAATATGATAACCAAAATACTGTGTTACATGTGGGTTAAGAGGACTAAAACTTTTTTTTTTTTTTTTTTTTTTTGGGTCACACCCAGCAATGCTTAGGGGTTTCTCCTGGCTCTGCACTCAAGAATTACTCCTGGCGGTGCTTGGGGATTGAACCCCGGGCCGGCATGGGCTGGCCACGTGCAAGGCAAACACCCTACCCACTGGACTATTACTCCGGCCCTGAGGAGTAAAACATTTAAATAAAAAGTTTATATTTAAGGGCCGGAGCTAGTCTAGCTGGTAGGGCGTTTGCCTTTGCATGTGGCCGGCCCATGCCGGACCCCCCAGCATCCCATATGGTCCCCGAGCACCGCCAGGAGTAATTCCTGAGTGCAGACCCAGGAGAAACCCCTGAGCATTGCAGGGTGTGACCCAAAAAGCAAAAAAAAAAAAAAAAATAGTTTATATTTAAGAACAAGCACTTTGGTAGTATAGTTTCTTGAATTTCAAAGCATTAAATTTTTTTTTCAAACATTGAGCATCCTTATAGAATGATTATATCTCATGTTGGATTATACCTTTGAGGAATAACTGAGGTATGTTATTTGTATGTACTAAAGGATAATTGAAAATTATATACCCCGTACTTTAGTATAATTTCTACTTCACATTTCATTCAGTGGATAGCTCTACCTTTTGCGTTTGAATAGTCAGGTCTGTTTCAAATCTAAAGAATGATTTAATAAATGTGTTTACTCAAAGGCTAGATGCAATATTAAATCAATTAATTAGATTGTAGTTTTGAGGTAAGTTAATTATATAAATTTCATTTTCAGTCTGAACATTTGTATTATTCTGACTGTCATGTTTTGACTTGGTAATGTGATAAAATGTTATTTAAAAAACAGTGTATATATAGATGAGAAATGTTATGTGTTTCCATGTTGTTGTTGTTGCCGTAAGAAGACTCCTATGTATTTATTCAAACCCTGCCAGGACCTGAAAAGAGTGCCATAGTATTTCTATCTATAAAATGATTTTCAAGTATATTTGACAATAATTTCAGGTAATAACCTGTTCTAGTGATAATATTTTTAGTCATGATTTTTTTAATCTGACTGAAATTTGAGCTCCTTCTACAATAAAGCTATATATATATATATATATATATATATGTATATATATATGTATGTATATGTAGAATTTTTTAAAGGATATTCATATGGAATTAAAATGCATTCTTATATGTAAGCTGGAATATTTAAAATAAAAAATTCCTGAAAATACCGTTTTGATTGATTTAGATTCTCTTTTCAGGGCCCGGCACTAGAAGATTTCAGTCATCTGCCACCGGAACAAAGACGTAAAAAACTACAACAGCGCATCGATGAACTTAACAGAGAACTGCAAAAAGAATCAGACCAAAAGTACTTTTCATTAAGTTTTCTTAAGCCTTTTAGGGTTTGTTTTAAATGATGTGTTTGATTTGATGTTAAAAAAAGAGGTTTAAAAATGATATATACTAATTGAAATACCTTTTGAGGGGAAAATGTACTTAGAAACTTAGAAAATTTTTTGTGGTTTATTGTCAACAGGTGAAAATGAATATTATTAGATTGCAAATTATTTGTTGGGTGCTAATCGTACATAATTCATACCTTCTGGGAATTTGTACATTTCTTTGATGATTCATTGTCAAGCAAATTTCTTTCATGATTCATTGTTAAGAGAATCATTCACCTCTTAACTTTGATACTTTTTAAAATTTTTATTTATTTTTATTTTTTATTCTTTAATTTTTATTTATTTATTTATTTGTTTGTTTGTTTATTTATTTATTTATTTTTTGCTTTTTTGGGTCACACCTGGCAATGCTCAGGGGTTACTCCTGTCTCTGCAGTCAGGAATCACTCCTGACGGTAGTCAGGGGACCATATGGAAGGCCGGGCAAGGCAAACGCCCTACCCGCTGGACTATCGCTCCGGCCCCTTATACTTTTTTTTTAGCTTTTAGAGTCACACCCGACAATGTGCAGGGGTACTCCTGGTTCTGCACTCAGGACTTACTCCTGGTGGTGCTCGGGGGGACCATATGGGATACTGGGAATTGAACCGGGTCAGCTGCGTGCAAAGCAAATGTCCTACCCACTGGACTGTTGCTCCAGCCTCCGATACATTTTTCATTTTCCTTTTGTATATGTCTGTTTTGGGATGAGAAGCAGGCCATTCCTGGTGGAGCTCAGGCTTAGTGCTGGCTCTGTGCTCAGGAATCTCCTGGTGGTATGTATGGGGTTAAGGACACCATATGCTAGGATCAAACCAGATTGGACCACAAGCAAAGCAAGCACTTTTCCTGCTGTATTTCCACACCTGCTTTGGTGTTAAAAGGACTTCAGCAGGAACCTGATTACTTAAATCTTCAGTTTCTTTCTTTTCCTTTTTCTTTCTTTCTTTCTTTCTTTTTTTTTTTATCTGTTTTGTCTTGATTTCAGGCCATACCTGGCTGTGTTCAGGGCTTATTTCTGGCTTTGTGCTTAGGAATCTCTTCTAGTGGGCTCAGAAGATACTATGGAGTTCCAGGATGGAACCATGTACAAAAAGCAAGCACCTTACCCTCTGTACTATCTCTCTGGCCCCCACTTTTGTTTTTAATGAACATAGAGGGTCATCATGAATAAAGATGATTATAATGGATTAGTGACTTGCTGTCCACTTTCATATTAAAGATAAGTCTAGAAAGGGGAACATGAGAAGTATCTTCATAGTGGAGCCATTGCTTTGAATATGTGAGGCCCTGGGTTTAATTCCTGACATTGCAGGATTATCCCAACATTTCCAGGAGCAATACCTGAGCACCACCAGACGTAGCCCACAAATATAACTGAGCAGCAAATAAGCAAAATACTGGAGTGAAACTCCAGTGTTGGTGAAGTTTAAAACTGATGTTTCAAACTGTGCATTAGATGAGAAAGGGTGCTTAATCAGTGACGAATTAGTGTATACGAAAATGAGACAACATTAGCATTTTATCACATATCCATTGATAAATAATTTTTCAAATGTGTTTTAAGCTTAAAGTATCCTAGTTTAATAAAGAGGATTCATGAATTTTGTAGCAAAACTTATTTAGCACGTATATTTCGTCCATAAAACATAGCCTCCTTGAACTGAGGAACCTTAAGTAAAACATCAGCACAATGCTCGGGTTCTATTTAAACAGAAAGATTGCCAACAAAGAATACAGAAGTGAATAAACTTGATACCGAGTAGAGCACTAACTTGTTCAGAGTATTAGAGGAGAAATAAAAAGTTTGAGCATCACCATGTTTGAAGTTACCAGAGAATGTTCTTGTCTAGTCCAACTACTCAGATTTTTCTCCATTCTGCAGTAGCTGTTAATATGCCATGAATATTCATTTTGGGTTTTTCAAATAAATTTTAGCAGGTGGGCAGTTCATAAATATGAAGTCTAAAACGAGAAGCAACTGTATTTGTGTAACTTTTAATTAGAGAGATACTTCTTTGCAGAGCAACATGTAAATACTCTCATTAAAAATCTCAACATATGATATTCAGGGCTTACCATATGCCATAGAATATATTAGACTAGAGATCATATGATGATGAATTAAACATTGTACCTGATCCTAAGAGGTTCACATCCTAATTGGGAAAGATAGGTTAATTTTAATAAAGGTTGGGTTCTAATAGTTGTTAATAGAGATTAAAATTCTAGGGCATCTAGGGGGGAAAAACAATGAATTCTTTTTTTTTTTTTTTTGGGTCACACCCGGCAATGCTCAGGGGTTTCTCCTGGCTCTGCACTCAGGAATAACTCCTGGCGGTGCTCGGGGACCATATGGGATGCCGGGGATCGAACCCAGGCTGGCATGGGCCGGCTGCGTGCAAGGCAAACGCCCTACACGCCCGGCTATCGCTCCGCCCCTGAATTCTTTCTGGGATAATTAAAGAAAAAAATTTCAGGGGAGGAGTTTTGGTGGGAGAGAATGAGGATGTTGGTGTAGGAATCTAACGTTGGTTGAGGGATCATGATTAGGCATTTAGTTAAGCATTATTTAGATGGAGTACGTCACTGAATTTCTCAAATTAGTACCGAAGTTCTTGTTCCTATTATATCGATGAAGAAGCTGTGAGTCAAGTCAATACGTAACTTGTCCAAGATTAGAGAGTGGTAGTTGTTGGAGTTGACAGTCAGACCTAGTTTGTCTTCAGAGCATTGGGAATACACCTTGACGCAAGAGTCGAGTTATTGGTTAGTCAAGAAATTTGACCGTAAAGGAAGACTAGATTTATTTGAAGAAAATAAGAATGTAAATATTCTCATGACCTGAAATTGGCTCTAGAGTAGGGAGAGATTATTAGAAATTGTGGAGTTTAATAGCAGAAAGCTGATTGAAAGAATCATAAAAGTTTTGAATACTTTTTTTGTATTTTAGGTAATTTAAAGGTAATGAAGTTGCCAAAACGACATTGGGGGCCAGAGCAATAATTTAGCAGGTAGCGCATTTGCCTTGCATGTGGCCGACCTGACTTCGGCCGGTCGGGGGACCATTTCATATGGTCCCCCAAGCATTACCGCCTGGTGTGACCTAAAAAAGAAAAAAAAAGACATTGGAAGTGCTGGAGAAACAATAAAAGGGTTAAGGCAATTGCCTTGTATGTGGCTGGTTTGATTCTTGGCACTGTATGTGATCCCTGAATGCAGAGCCAGGGATAAGCCCCGAGCATTGCCAGGTATGGCACCCAAACAAAAATCAGATGTGGCGTTGGAGACAGAACAGTTAAAGGAGTTTATGTCATCCAAGGAGATGAGAGATGAGACATGCTGAGGGCTCCCCCTTTCAGGGGCCAGAGAAATACTACAGTGGGTAAGGCATGTAGCTGATCTAAGTTTGAACCCTGACACTTCATATGGCTCCCTGAGCACCACCAGGAATGATCCCTGAGTGCAGTCAGGAGTAAGGGCTGAACAAAGTTTGGTGTGGCTCCCAAACATGAAAATCATACCTTGGAATCAGAAAGGAAGGATAGGTGTAAAAATCTTAAAAGAAAAAATTGCAATGTCAAAGTATGCCAGACTTTATCCTGATTGGATAGCCAAGCATATGGTGGGATTAAGCCCCAGCATTTGTATGGAATGCATATGGAATCTGTCTGACATTTTAAATTTTGTTTGTTGATGCTGTCAAAAAAACAAAACAAAACAAAACAAACCCAACTACAGGCATGTAGCTCAGTAAGAAAAAAATAAATTAATTTTCTATAAAGATAATAGTTTTGTTTACATTGTTTTTAATATACATGAAATATTCACAAGGTAGTGTCCAGTTGAATTAAGTCTAAAATTTAGACCTTTGTAGCTGCATATTTTGTGTAGTTGTTTAATAATAGGTAATATTTGAGCAGTGAGACCATTATATCTATAAAACAAACTGGAGTAGATCATCAACAATAGCATACAATAAGAAGAGAAGAAACCTTTGTTATTTTCTGTAGCACATAGCTGAGAGGTGAACAGAGGGAAGGCAGACACTGAGGAGGGAAAGTGTTAGGAAGTGTTAATCAGTAATGTTGGAATTAGCATGAAAGAGAGTTGATGCGGCAGCAACTGTGGTGGTGTGATCAGAGATGTGCAGAGGAGATGAATGACTGGATTTAGAGGGAGAGGGACAGATTAAAGATGGTATTCCTATTTCTAGCATAGGTGAGTAGGAGGACGATGATGTGGTGAACTGAGATAAGGAACACTGGTGGGATAATGTGTGTGATGGGAATATAATGAATTTGATTTGGGACATGATGAATGTAAGATTATTGGGGAATATTCTTTATTTTTAGTGAATCACTCTGAGATACACAGCTGCAAAGTTGTGATTGGGTTTCAGTCATACAGTATTCTAGCACCATCCCTTCACCAGTGTATATTTCCCACCACCAAGGTCCCCAGTTCCCTCCTTCCCTCTGGCCCCCTCCTGCCTTCCTTTATGGCAGCCTCTTTTTCTCCCTTCTCCCTCCTTTCTGCTTCTCCCTCCCTTTCCCTCTCCCTCTCTTCTTTTCCCTCTCAACCCCCCTCCTGTCTCTCACTCTCCCCTCCTCCCTCTTTCTCTCTCCTCCTCGCCCTTTCCGTTATTACCCTTTGGGACATTATGATTTGCAATATGGATACTTAAAGATTTCCATGTGTGAGGAATATTCTTGCAGTTCCTTATTAAGCCTATAAAACTGTAGGGATACAGATTCATATTCATTCATAGGAATGCATGTTCATTAAGGGAGCAAAAAATGAGATGCAAGACCTGTTTCAATATGACAAATTAAAAATTTTTTCCCATAGGTATAAATGATCAGCTTTATATGCATAATACCTTTAATCAGATTATGTTCAAATAAATTGGCTATTTGGTAGTGCCAAAAGTGCCAGATGAAACACTTTTATCTGGTAACATATGAAGTGAATATTTAATTCTGTAACTTCTTTCTAATTTACAGAGAAGCCCTCAACAAAATGAAAGATGTTTATGAAAAAAACCCACAAATGGGGATCCAGGGAGTTTGCAGCCTAAATTAGCTGAGACCATGAATAATATTGACCGCCTTCGAATGGAAATACACAAGAATGAGGTAGATTTGATATTCACGAATTGTCTAAGAAAATTCATTTTATACGCCTCATTATGATATATTATTTTTATTGTAATTCAGGTATTTAATATTTGGTTTTTGATCTAAAAGTATACAACAGATGATCTTCAGAACTATTTTCTCATGTGAGGTTTTTTAAATTTAAAATTTAATGCTAAGGTGCTGAAGTGGTAGTATAGCAGGTAGAGCTTTTGCCTTATGTGGCTAACCTGGATTTGATCCTGGTATCTCTTATGATCCCCAAACATTGCCAGGAGTAATTTCTGAGTGTAGAGCCAGGAATAACCCCTAAGCATCTCTGGGTTTGACCCACAAAGACAAAATAAAAGCAAAAACAGCAAAGAACCCTTGAATGCTAAACATAATGCTACTTTTAAAAACCAGCTTTAAGGGGCCAGAGAGGAAAATAAAGAGCCTTACCGACTGGATCCCACAGGATGTCAAAAGATCACGTGGCCGCCCACCTACAAGATGGTCAGCCTTCCTTGTCAAGCCCCTGAAGGAACGGTTTGAGGCTCTTCATATTCCTGAATCAGCCAGATGCCATTGGGCTACATTGGCACGTGCTAGGGTCCAATGGAAATGTTACTGGCACCCGCTCGAGCAAATCAATGAATCACTGTATCACTGTCTTTCTGCTCATCATCGATTTGCTCGAGCGGGCCCCAGGGACATCTCCATATGTCCTGTCTCATGCTAGTAGAGCCCAAGGGCTTCTGCTTGCTCCAGGAACATAAAGAGCCTCAATCCATTCCGGAATGAGGTCTATAATTTTTACTGGTAGTTGGCATATCAAATATGACACGGGTAGCTTGCCAGGCTCTGCCATGCAGGTAGCATACTCTTGTAGTCATCTCTAAGTCTAGCATTTATTGATGAACCATGTGGCTGCTTGCGCCACACAAGCCGGGCTGTGATAGGCTGGTCTGCTGGGTGGAGTTCTGACGAGAGAGAAATCCAGATGTGGAAAATGGAGGCCCTCATGGAGTGGGGGTCGTCTGGCTTGTTGCAAGGCTCTGCTGGGGTGGCGGCCAGGGCTAGAACCCACCATCCCTCCTGGGCGCCTCGTGAGCGGATGGGCACAGGGAGAGCAAGTAGCAGTTCTGCCCCATGTCTGTCTCCGGATCAGCATACCTGGGCCGGATTAAAAAAAAGACTGCAGCAGGGTGGATCTCGATGAGCCGGGCTGTGATAGGCTGGTCTGCTGGGTGGAGTTCTGACGAGAGAGAAGTCCGGATGTGGAAAATGGAGGCCCTCATGGAGTGGGGGGGGGTCGTCTGGCTTGTTGCAAGGGTCTGCTGGGGTGGCGGGCCAGGGCTAGAACCTGCCATCCCTCCTGGGCGTCTTGTGAGCTACTGGGCACAGGTAGAGCAAGTAGCAGCTCTTCCCCATGTCTGTGAGTCTCAAATCAATGAAT
Organism: Cryptotis parvus; assembly: GCA_021461705.1. NCBI lineage: Eukaryota > Metazoa > Chordata > Mammalia > Eulipotyphla > Soricidae > Cryptotis > Cryptotis parvus. The sequence goes on from JAJIBD010025224.1 coordinate 12,817, forward strand.
AACCAGATTCAAGTGATCAAGTGATCAAGGGGCCAGAGCAATAGTCCAGTGGGTAGGGTGTTTGCCTTGCATACAGCTGACCCGGGTTTGATCCCGGCATCCCATATGGTCCCCTGAGCACTGCCAGGAGTAATTCCTGAGTGCAGAGCCATGAGAAACCCCTGAGCATTGCTGGGTGTGACCCTAAAAGAAAAAAAAAACAGCTTTAAGTTGTTAGGCAGATAAAAACAATGTTTTCTAAGAATTATTATAAGATCTTGGGCTTTTGGGGGTTTGTGGGTGGTGGTACATCCAACAATGCTCAGCACTGTACTTAGGAATTACTCCTGGTGGTAATCTAAGCACCTGGTGGTGGTGCTTGGAGTGGGGGTGTATGGGATATCAGGGGATTAAACCTGGGTCGGCTGTGTGCAAGAAGGCAAATACCTGCCCACTGTACTATTTATTGCCCTGGTCCCTCAAACTACATTTTAAATACAGAATACCTCATGAACTCTGAAAAACTTCTTTTTACTTAATTTTTCCTTAAGGCTTGGCTCTCTGAAGTTGAAGGCAAAACAGGTGGGAGAGGAGACAGAAGACATAGCAGTGATATAAATCATCTTGTAACACAAGGACGAGAAAGGTAATGTTTTGCATTTTATTTTATTATTTATTTATTTTATACCTTTATTTCATGCCCCTCGAGGTGTTGCAGGTGTGGCTGTGGTGCCCGACTGCGTTGGCAGGTGACAGACTGGAGACAGGCTTGTCCACATCCAGGGCTGTGCCTTGTGGGCCTTGGATGGTTGATGGGGGTGAACCCAGAGCCACTGCAGAGCCTGGCAAGCTACCCGTGGTGTATTCGATATGCCAAAAACAGTAACAATAATGACCCTCATTCCCAACTAATGAAAACATTACTGGCATCCGCTCAAGCAAATCGATGAACAACGGAGACACAAGTGATACCTTTATTTAAATCCTGTGACTTACACAGTTGTTTACCATACAGTTGTTTACCATACAGTTGTTTCAGGTACTCAATATCCCAATACCAGTCTCACTGCCAATGTGCCCTTGCCACCACCAAAGTCCCTACTTTCCCACCCACCCCTGAACCTGCTCCTTTAGCAGACACTGAATGATTATATTGCTTATTATTTCTCACAGTGATGTTGCTAAGGGTATGACATTTTTAGTGAGCTGTTACAAACAACTTGGGTGTGATGTGTTCCTCAGTGTATCAGTATTGTAGTGGCAGTGCACTCCAGGAGTTCTAAAGTCTCTAATGGGTGATAAGGTTGGAGTTAGATTTTAAGTTGAGTGGAAGCTTTGGGTTATGAGAGTGTCTACCAGGCCTTCTGGCAGAACAGCAGGGTTGTAGGAGGTGCCCTTCCCTGAGTCCATGAAAGCCTGGAGATTTGAGTCACAAACCTGCATACCAGAGTTTTTCAGCAGATTCATTTCTGGGAGGAGTTTGTCTGAGCAGTGGAGATCAGTCTTGTACCTGGCAGTGATTGTGGAGTGTGGAGTTTTCTGACTGCTAGGCCAGACCCAAACCTCCTGAGGTGCTCTAGATGTACAGCCAGGTGGACCTGAATCATCTCTGCCACTTGTTGATCTCTTTCGAGATTTAAGTAATCTCTGGGTCATGGCCAGCGGATGAGATTATTAGGCACCTGAGCTAGTTCGTGGATGAGCCTGTCAGACCTACCTGCCAGACCTATGGGCAGAGCATCAGGGTAGGAGGAGGTGCCCTTTCCCGAGTCTGTGAAAGCCGAGATTTCAGTCACAAAACCCGCATACCTGAGTTTTTCAGTTAATCCTCCCAGATTAATTTCTGGGAGGAGCTCCTCTGAGCAGTGGAGATTGGCCTTGAACCTGGTGGTGATTATGGGATATGGAGGTTTTTGGCTACTGGGCTCTGATTAGACAGGCCAGACCCAAACCTGTCCACTCTCTGAGGTGCCCTAGATCTACAATCTGGTGGACCGGAAGCATCTCTGCCCCTTGTTGATCTCTTTCGAGATTTGTATATGTCTCTGAATCCTGGCAGGTGAATGAGCTTCTTAACTGCATCTTCAGATACCCTTGAGGTTTATTTATGTGTTTCTGGAGTGTGGCCAGTAATTGGGCTTGTATGGTTGAGCCGAGATGGTTTGTGGGTGTGGCCCCCCACATGCCTGATTCTGGGCAGTCTCAAGAGACTGTCCTGGGTTATAAACCAGTCAGATGCACCTCAGTGATTTGGGATATCAGGATGCTGAGGGCACTCTCTGGTTGCTGGTGCCTTTGCCCCCTGGTCACGTGGACCTAATGGTAGAGCACTTTCCCCAGGGCCCCAGTCTCTGCAGTGACCAGTAGTCCCGGTAGGGACCAGGACCGGAATTGCGGGCACTGCTTTTCTCGACTCAGGCTCTCTGGGTGGGGTGAGGCCACCAGTCTAGCTTTCCCCATCCTGAGTCTCCAGACTTCTGGTGCTTTGGGGCATTTTCTTTCATTGTGCGTTGGGGAATGGGGCTCGTGGGCTGGTCTGGGAGGAAATGGTGGGCGCTCTGGAGCGCTGTGAGTTGCTGCATGAGTTGCAGCTGAGCCACTCCTCTCCTCTGGGCCTGTGCTCTGCAGGAGTGCTGAGTAGGACTGAAGAGAATTTCTTCCTATGTATTGAAACTCTATCATACAGCTCCTAGGGCTGTGGAAGTTCTGCCAGCTGAAGGGGTTTCTGTCGTCATTGTAGGACCCAATTCAGCCAGTGTTTGGCTACAAGCGAGTGACCAGCTGGTTGTGTTTAAAGGCGCTCTCACTGCACCAGGGTATTCCCTGGGTATTTGCATTTATTCACTCAGAAAGTTTCTGACTTCATCTGCTATTCAGGGCACTGGGAGCTATTTTGCCTCCGCTGCTCCACTGCTTCTGGCAGCACTGTAGCCATCTTGCTGCGGCCTCGCTTTTGTATTTTATTGCGCGCCCCTTCCCCCCCGCCAGTTTTACCTGTTTGTCCTATATACTTCATTTACATTTCTTTCTTTTTGTTTCCCTTCCAATTTAGTAGGTTTTAGAACCCAATTTTGTTTTACAGTAGCTGCAGGTGAAATGTGAAACTTATATTGCTGTTTTAGTTTAAGAACCCAAAACAGCTGAGTCTAGTCCTGAAGGCTAAACTCTTCAGACCTCAGAAAATTTCCCTTTAAGATTTAGATGAAGTGAGCTCAAATGCAGCTGGGGAAGCTGGAACTCGGCTCTCCCCAGGCTCAGCTGACCATGGGGCTCCCAGGAGGACAGATGGGTTTTGGCAGTGGGCCCATCACCTCTGGGGGTCCCGGAAGCAGCCGGATGAGACTCGCCCACCACACTAGCTGCCACCTTTGCTGTCCGGACACTGGGATGCTACCTCTAGACCACACTAACAGCAAAGCGAATTCGAGCCCAGGTAGGCAGCTCCCAGAAGTGGGAATCACTGGGAATTCGTCAGATGGAGCCAGGGGTCGGCCCTTCCTCCCTCCATTTTGTCGAGCCTGATGGCCCCGCCCAGGAGCTGCCCTGGGGCGACCAGCCATAGCATGCAGTCTCAAATGCAGCTGGGGAAGCTGGAACTTGGCTCTCCCCCAGGCTCAGCTGACCATGGGGCCCCCAGGAGGACAGATGGGTTTTGTGAGTGGGCCCTTCACCTCTGGGGGGTCCCGGAAGCAGCTGGATGAGACTCGCCCACCACACTAGCCACCACCTTTGCTGTCCAGATGCTGACCATGAGGCCCCTAAGTCGCGCGGCCGCTTGTGGCCACGTGGTCCGTCAAACTAGTGGAAACAGTTATGTCCTTTAATGCACTGCATTCTACGATGTGTAGGAAAGTTAGGCGGGAGGGAGAGATAGAGAGGAGAGAAAAGACATACGGAACCCGCCAAGTAGTTGAGGTGTGGGAGGGGGAGGGAGGTAGAGACGATGGGTTTGGTGGAGGGATGGGTGTTGGAACACTGTAGAACCAAAACTCTACATGAGCATCTTGCAATTGTCTGTCTAAAAGTGGTGTAATAAAATTTGGGGGGAAAAAAAGATTTAGATGAAGTGAAAGAAAAAAGAACCCTAATAAACCAAATCAGAAATTAAAAGGCAAACATCACAATGGAAATCACAGAAATTCAAAAGATCACAAAGATTACTTTAAAGTCTGTATGCCATGAAATGAGAATCTAGAAGAAATGGATAAATTCCTGGGTTTCATAACTTCCCAAGGCTAAACCAAAAAGACTTGGAATACTTGTATAGGCATATCACTATTGAGGAAATTGAAACAGTAATCAAAAGTCTTCCCAAAAATAAAAGCCCAGGTTCAGATAGATTCACTAGTGAATTCTTCAGTACTTGAATAGGCATATCACTATCGACAGACATGGGGCAGAGCTGCTACTTGCTCTACCTGTGCCCAGCCGCTCACAAGGTGCCCAGGAGGGATGATGGGTTCTAGAGCAGAGCCTTGCAACAAGCCAGACGACCCCCACTCCATGAGGGCCTCCATTTTCCACATCCGGACTTCTCTCTCGTCAGAAGTCCACCCAGCAGACCAGCCTATCACAGCCCGGCTCGCGAGGCTGCTTGCGGCCGTGTGGTTCATCAATAAATGCTGGACTTAGAGATGACTGCAAGAGTATGCTACCTGCACGGCAGAGCCTAGCAAGCTACCCGTGTTGTATTTGATATGCCAAATACCAGTAATAATTATATACCTCATTCGGGAATGGATTGAGACTCTTTATGTTCCTGGAGCAAGCAGATGCCCTTGGGCTCTACTAGCATGAGACAGGACATATGGAGATGTTACTGGGGCCCACTCGAGCAAATCGATGATGAACGGGAAGACAGTGATACAGTGATCACTATCGAGGAAATTGAAACAGTAAACACAAGTCTTCCCAAGAATAAAAAGCCAGATACAGATAGATTCACTAGTGAATTTTTTAAAATCTTTAAGGAGGACCTATTATTCTTTTCAAGCTTTTCCAGGAAATTGAAGAAACAGAAACACCCCCAAACAGTTCCTGTGAGGCATATATCACCCTGATACCAAAAGCAGAGAGAGACATCATAAAAAAAAGTACAGGCCGATATCTCTGATGAATACAGATTCAGAGATCCTCAACAAAATACTAGTAAATAGAATCCAGTGACTCATCAGAAGGATCACACACCATAACCAAGTAGGATTCATCCTGGTGTTGTAAGGATGGTTTAACATTCTCAAGTCAATCAACATATCACTAGATCACTTGACTTCCCGTAGATCATGGATTACTCGAGTGGGCACCAGTAACATCTCAATACATCCTGTCACATGCGAGATAGCCCAAGGGCATCTACCCACTCCAGGAACATAAAGAGCCTCAAACCATTCCATCAGGACATGGGAATGAGGTCTATAATTGTTACTGATATTTGGCATGTCAAATATGACTCGGGTAGCTTGCCAGGCTTTGCCATGCAGGTGGGATAATCTTTTAGTCACCTCAAGACTCGAGCGTTTATTGATGAACTGCGCAGCCGAACTGGGCTGCAATCATCTCTTCTGCTGGGTGGGGTTCTGACGAGAGGGAGTCCGGATGTGAAAAATGGCGGCCCTATATTGTGGGGGTTCCACTGACTTCTTTCGAGGCTCTGCTGGGGTGGCGTGCTAGGGCTAGAACCCGTCATCCCTCCCGGACGCCTCGTGATCAGCTTGGGCACAGGGAGAGCAAGTAGCAGCTCTGTCCCATATGTGTGAGTCTTTCAAAATTCCTCATTCCCCATAAACTCTCCAGTTTGATGCAAATAGAATGAACATAATATATCAATAAAAGAAAAAAAATGAAAACCACATGGTATCATCAGATCCAGAGAAAGCGTTTAACAAGATATCCAGCACCTATTTATGATAGAAACTCTTAACAAAATGGGAGTTGAAGGAACTTTCCTCAGAATAGTACAAGCCATCTACCAAAAGCTCACAGCAAGCTTTATTCTCAGTGGGGAAGAACTTAAAAGCCTTCCCCCTAAGATCATCGGGGACAAGACAAGGTTGCCCACTCCCGCCACTTCTGTTTAATAGAGTTCTGAAAGTACTTGCCACAACTGTTAAGGAAGAAACAGTATGAAGGGCATTCAGATAGGAAAGGAAGTCAAGGTGTCACTATTTGCAGATGACATGATACAGTACTTAGAAAATCCTAAGTCTCTATCATAAAGTTCCTAGAAATAGTAGATCTGTATGGTAGAGTGAAAAGTTACAAAATCAAAACTTCAAAAAGTTCATGGATTTCCTATATGCAAGTAATGAGGATTTCCTATATGCAAGTAATGAAAGAGAAAAAAGTGATAGTAAAAAAAAACCCTGTGCACAGTTGTGCCTCAGAAAATCAAGTACTTTAGAATCAGCTTAAGTAAGGAGGTAAAGGACTATACAAAGAAAACAGCAGAATGCTGTTCGAGAAATAAAGAGGACACAAGGAAATGGAAATACATCCCCTGCTCATGGATTCGGGAGAATAATAAAAATGGTTATATTTCCCAAAGCATTATACAGATTCATTGTGGCCCCTATAAGGATACCCATGACATTTTTCAAAGAAGTTAATCAAATACTCCTGAAATTCATATGGAACAATAAATTCCCACAGATAGCTAAAGCAATCCTTGGATAAAAGAAGATATGAGGCATCACCTTTCCCAACTTCAAACTGTACTACAAAGTGCTGATAACTAAAACAGCATGATATTGAAATACAGATAGACTTGCAGACCAGTGGAAGAGAGTTGAATACACATCCCCTCAAATATATGGTCACTTAATCTTTGATAAGTGGAACAAGCAAAAGCCTCTTTACAAGTGGTGCCGGGAAAACTGGACAGCTACATGTGAAAAAAAATGACTCACATCTCTATTTAACACCAAAATGGATTAAAGACCTCAATATCAAGCCTGATCTCCTAAGGTACATGGAAGAAAACATAGGCAAAACTCCTCATAACATTGAAACTAAAGGCATCTTCAAAGATGAAACAACACTGACCAAGCAAGAGGAAGCAAAGATAAACAGGACTACATTAAAATAAGTTTTTGCATCTCAAAAGAAATAGTGTCCAAGATACAAAGAGAGTTCATGGAATGGGACAACTTACTCAATACCATTCTGATAAGGAGTTAATATACAAGGCACTGGTTAAACTTTGTAAGGGAAAAAAAAATTCAACCCCATCATAAAATGGGAAGAAAAAATGAGCATAAACTTCCTCAAAGAAGAAATTCAAATAACCAAAAGGCACATGAAAAAATGTTCTTCATCAGTAATCATCAGGGAGATGCAAGTCAAAACAATGAGGTATCATCTTACAGCACAGAGACTGGCACACATCCAAAAAGAACAAGACCAACCAGTGCTGGCACTGATGCAGGAAAGAAGGGACTCTCATTCATTGCTGGTGGGAATGCCGACTGGTCCAACCTTTTTGGAAAACGGTATGGACATTCCTCCAAAAACTAGAAACTGAGCTCCTGTCGGGGCGCTTTTCCGGGGTCCCCGACAGTGCCGGGAAGCGAAGTTCCCTTCTACCTCCGGCCGGCGCGAGGAATGGATGAACACTCAGGAATCCGATGCAGTTTTAAAGGCTTTACTTATCACAGGTTCAGGCATACAAATCAGCAAAAAGGAAAAACCCGATGCTTAGGATTCCAGGCTAGAACCCCAGCCACGTGTAGGCCAAGATGGCGACCACCACGTGTAAAACTTCCAAGCAGGGCAAACGCTCACAGCGAGCAAGAGCCCCCAAAAAGAAGCGGAGCGAGAGTGAAAACCGGCTAGTTTATACCCCTGCAACTCAGACCTTCCTCCCATTGTTATGGAAAGCAGGGAGTGTTAAATGTCCTTAGGTAATCCCTCCCTGCACCTCACCTAGGCCCTTTAGTGTGCTAATGTTTTGAGCCAAATGCAGCGGCCCTTAAAGGAGTCCTGCAACAAGCTCCCATATGACCCAGTCATACCGCTTTTGGGAATATGCCCCAGGGACCCAAAAAACACACAGCAGAAACACTATCTGCACTTCTGTGTTCATTATAGCACTATTCACATTGGCCAGAAACTGGAAACAATCTCAGTGGCTGACAACAGATGACTGGATAAAGAAACTGTGATGCAGCTACACAGTGGAATACTGTGCAACTGTTAGGAAAAACGAAGTTGTGAAATTTGCGTATAAATGGATGATCATAGAAAGTATCACGGTGAATGAAATGAGTCAGAAGGACAGATAAATTGACTGCATTCATTTGTGTTAAAAAAAAATAGTATGAGACCAATATACAGGCCAGGGTAAATAGGGGCCAGCAGGACTGGTCAATGTTGGAATTTACCCCCAGTGTATGTGGGGTGAAGGGTAGGTAAGATAGAGAAAGGATCAGTATAACAATAGTTGGTAATGGTCTATTGAAAGTAGGTAAAGAGATATATGATAACCTTTCAGTATCTGTTGCAAACCTCAGTGCACAAAAGGAGAGGTGGGGGGAGCGGGAGGGAGGAAAAGTGCCTGCTGTAGAGGCAGATTGATAGGGAGATGGGGGATTGTGGGAGTGGGAGGGAAACTTGGAACATTGGTGCTGGGAAATGTACTGGTGGATGATAGATCATTGACCTCAGCTGACACATGTGGAGAGATAGAGACAAGTAAAAGTGAAGGAAATAGGAGAAGTTTATTTGGGTGTGCTCCCTGGCATACCAGGTTCTGGTGAGGTTGGGATAGAGCCATGCCCTGGGAGAGACTGAGTAGGATTCTTAAACTGTTTGGACTGGAAAATGGAACCAAGACTAGTGGAACCGGTGTGCTTGGTCTGGCTCCTGTTTTCTGTTATCTGTCGGGGCTCGATATGGAGAAGCACAGAATGCCGCCTGGTAGCTTCCTGGTGTCAGGTGGGCCATGAGTCCTGTCTTCTGTGCTGGGGGCCAGGTGATCTCTGATTCCAGAAATGTGGCTATCTCATCAGCCGATAACCATTCGGTCCCAGTTGCCCTTTTGTCTGCTCGGACTTCACAGTGGCGGGATGGGTGTTGGAACACTGTATGACTGAAACCCAATAATGAACAGCTTTGTATTGGTTTGTCTCACTGTGATTCAATTAAAATTTTTAAAAAAGGATTTAGATGAAGTTAGCTTATGCTAAAGAAAAATGTAACTGTCAAATTGCTCAAAGTTTTGTGACTAGAATTTCCAAAAAGCATTGTCTGTTTTCTCCTCTCTATATATTGACTTTTTTCATTAGAAATTCTAACCCCCCCAAAAAAAATTCTTAACGAATTAGGATTCATGTTAGAGAAAAAATTAAGAGATCTAATACTAAATATTGGATTATTGCCCACAGTTTGATTTTAGCAATTTCTCATTTATGCTAACTCTTTTTTCCTGATATATAAAATAGGGATTAAAATATCCAACATGAGATATAGAATGACTGCATTTATTTGCATGACATATATATATACATATATGTAACATATATATATATATACATACATACATACACACATATACATATTATGATACCAAAATCCAATGCCAGGCGAAATGTGGATCAGGTCTTACCAAAAGTGGAAATTACCACAAACGTGTGGGAGTCAGAGGTTGGGTAAGACAGAGAAGGGAACATGTGCGAATAAATGTCGAAAGAACTAATACCAACCTAGAACTGAGCATTAAATACAGGCAAAAAAAATGCACATGATGGCCTCTAAGTGTATGTATTGTAGTCCACAATATGTAAGAGAAGGAAAAGAGAGGGAGAGAGAAAAGAGATAAAGAACCTGCCATGGAGGCAGGCTATGGGAGGGGGAGGGAATTGGGGACATTGGTGGTGGGAAATGGGCACTGGTGGAGGGTGGGGTGCTGGAACACTATGTGACTGAAACAACATGAACAATGTTGTAATTGTATATCTCACAGTGGTATAATAAAATATTTTAAAAAAAAGAAAGAAACCATCATTATAAACCATAGAACCTCGGTCAATTAAAAAAAATGAATTTAGCAAAGGGATATACATGCTGATCCCTAAATGTATGTATTGCAAGCCACATATGCAAAAGAAGGGAGAAAGAGAGAGAGTTATAAAGAAAGTGAGAGAGAGAGAGAGAGAGAGAGAGAAAAAAGTATCTGCCATGCCTGCCAGGCTGGGGTAGAGGGAAGGAATTTGGGTCATTGGTGGTGGGAAATGTGCACTGGTGGAAGGATGGGTTCTGGAACACTGTATGACTGAAATCCAATCATTAATGGCTTTGTGATTGTATATTTGAAGGTAATAATAAAATTTACATATATATGTAAAAAATAAATAAAATATCCAACATACTGTTTATCAGCTGCAGAGCCTGGCAAGCTACTCGTGTTGTATTTGATAAGGCCAAATACCAGTAACAATTATAGACCTCATTCCCATGACTTGATGGAATGGTTTGAGGCTCTTTATGTTCCTGGAGTGGGCAGATGCCCTTGGGCTACACTAGCATGTGACAGGACTTACGGAGATGTTATTGGTGCCCGCTCGAGCAAATTGATGATCAACGGGAAGACAAGTGATACATGTGATATTGTTTATCAGTATATAAAACACCTAATATTAAAATACCCGGTAATAGTATGTGATTGACTTTGTGTGTATCTGTGCTGGTGATCAAACCCATACATACTATACATGAGGTATGTGCTGTGTCACTGAGCTCTATCCCTAGCCTCTACAAATATGTTTTTCTCCTCCAGCTCTTCTCCTCTCTTTGGAAAGAGTGTTTATCTTTGCTGTGTAGAGAGAAACCCACAAAAGTACTGATTTTTTTTTTTTTTTTTTTTTGGGTCACACCCAGTGATGCTCAGGGGGACACTCCTGACTCTGCACTCAGGAATTACTCCTGGCGGTGCTTGGGGGGATATGGGATGCTAGGGATCAAACCCAGGTCAGCCACAGCAAGACAAATGCCCTACCCGCTGTGCTATCGCTCCGGCTCCACAAAAGTACTGATTGTTCTTACTACATTAAGCCTATATTAGAATAAATTCTCTGTGCTAATATTTTTTGCATTGCCATGGGTTGAATCCTGGGCACCGTGTGAGAGTTGTGCTCTAATGAGCACAACAAAATCTCAGAAACAAAAACATGGGCCAGGAGAACTAGTTCATGGTTGAAAGCTTGCCACAAGTTGTGTGAGTGGATGGCAGCTAAGATAGAGAAGGGACCACTATCACAATGAAAGTTGAAAATGATTTATCTGAACAAGGACTGGTTGCTGAAAGGAGGTAAAGTGATATACATGATAAACTTTCAGAACCCGTATTTGCAAACCATAATTCAGAGAGAGAGAGAGAAGAAAAGTGTCTGCCATAGAGGAGGTCTGGGGGGGATGGCAGGAGGGAAACTTGGTACATTGGTGGTGGGAAATGTATGCTGGTGAAGAGAAGGCGTTGGAACACTGATGATGGAAATCCATACTGTATATGGATTTGTAACTGTATTTCACCATGATGAGAGAGAAGGGGCATGGGAGGGACAGATGGAGGCAGAGAGGGGAGAGAGTAAGTGAGGGGGAGAGGGGGGGAGAGAGATGCAAAATTGGGGTATTGCTTTCTAGCAGGCTCAGAAAACCCAGGGGTACCTCTTGGTTATTCCTAGCAAACTGGGCCAGCATCTCAATGTGAGATCCTGAGGATGAAGGACTGCTTGAGCCTTTGGACCCTTCAGTGACGGGGGTTATCCAAGCCACCCTGGTGGTGCTTGAGGGCCTCCAGGGACACAACCTCGTGCTCTTCGGGGACTGTGCGGTACTAGAGATCGACTTGATGTCAGCTGCATGCAAGGAGCATGCAAGGAGTCTTGTACTGTCTCCAGTTTATGATTTAAAGCATTTTAAAGAAAAAATGCCTTTTGGATTTTCTGCTCTTTTGGATTTTTTTTAGATTTCCAACTTTGCTGTTAATAGGATCAAGTAGAATTAGCTTTATTTCATTCATTAGTAGTCCTTTGGTTTTCGGTGATCTGCTTTTGATACCTGCACTGACTTAAACTAAAAGTGAATTTTATTTGTTGTGTCCGGGGGAGAATTTGATGTGGGCGCTCAGCTGCTAGCCTCAGGTCTTGGCTTTTCTCCTTGGTTCTGCCTTCCACTGTGTTGGCTTTAAGGGAATTTATAGTTATCTTCCACAGCTCCAGGATCATAGTTCTTCACATTCAAGTTCATTGGAGAAGGAGCCGGAGCGATAGCCCAGTGGGTAGGACATTTGCCTTGCACGTGGCCGGCCCATGCTGGCCTGGGTTCGATCCCGGCATCTCGTATGGTCCCCCCGAGCACCGCCGGAGTAATTCCTGAGTCCAGAGCCAGGAGAAACCCTTGAGCATTGCCGGGTGTGACCCAAAAAAGAAAAAAAAAAAAGAGAAGAGAAAGGAAAACCGCCAGGAGTAATTCCTGAGTCACGTTCATTGGAGAAGGAGGGGAGCTTTTCTTCCAACAATCGGGAGCAAAAAAAAAAAAATCTATCAGTTGTGTTACATACCTACTTGTGGGGTCCCTTCTCTGATTGTATAAATATAGTGCTGACAGGAACCCTGTGACCCAGAAGAGAACAATTCTCTCAAAGTTTCTGACTTAGGTATGGGCATCAGTAGGCCTTACAAGAATTTTGTGTTCTCTTGCCGATAGAGTATTGAATCTGGGATAATGAAAGAAACTTCTCTATTATGTTTTCCCATTTTATATTTGGATCTAGTGATAGACTTATTAATTAAATCCATGATATAAGCTTAGACCATTGCAATCTTTTAAGTTTTTTTAATATTAGCAAATTCAATAAAGATACTTTTTGTTTTGTTTTTGTTTTAGGGCCACACCAGCATTACTAAAGGTGTAATGGCTCAGGAGATGACTCCTGGTGGTCTCAGGGAACATATGGAGTGGCAGGGATTGAACCTGGTTGGCTGCATGCACAGCAAACACCTTAGATGCTATATTATTGCTTAAACCCAAAGATATATTTTTTAGAAGAAATTATGTATATACAAGTACATACACATAGACATTTACTGTTTCCCCCATTTCCTTGGATGCCAGGAGATCAAACTTGGATCCTCATCCTTAGAAATCCTATGCTACCACAGAGCTACACCTCCAGCCTGTAACACTCTTAAGCTAAACTTGGAATTGTCTCTATTTATATTCTATTTTTTGTTCCCCACACCTTGAGGGCAGTCATTTTCAACATCCGGACTCCACAGCTCGTCAGAGCTCCACCCAAGAAAAAAGCTGTTCTCTCCCTGTTGTGCTGCCACGCAGTTCATTAGTAAATGCACGAGATGAGAGCCTACTACTGAGAGTATACCACCCGCATGGCGGAGCCTGGCAAGCTACCCATGTTGTTTTTGATATGCCAAAAACCAGTAACAGTTATAGACCTCATTCCCATGACCTGAAGGAATGGTTTGATGCTTTTCGTGTTCCTGGAGCAGGCAGATACCCTTGGGCTAGACTAGCACAGGACAGGACGTATGGAGATATTACTGGTGCCCGCTCAAGCAAATCGATGAACAACGGGGAGACAAGTGACAAGTTATATATTTTATTCTTTCTTTATTTATTTATCTATTTATCTATCTATCTATCTACCTATTTATTTATTTGTTTGTTCGTTCATTCATTCATTCATTCATTCATTCATTCATTTAGCTTTTTGGGTCACACCCGCGATGCTCAGGGGTTACTCCTGGCTCTGCACTCAGGAATTACTCCTGGCGGTGCTCGGGGGACCATATGGGATGCCAAGGATTGAACCCAGGCCGGCACAGGCCGGCTGTGTGCAAGGCAAACGCCCTACCCGCTGGGCTATCGCCGGTCCCTATATTTTATTCTTTATACTGATCCTGGAATCACCTTGTAAGTAAGGAAGATTCCCACATTTGTGATACTTAATCAGAGGAATTTTATATTTCACAGTCCTGAGGGAAGTTACACTGATGACGCAAACCAAGAAGTCCGTGGGCCACCCCAGCAGCATAGTCACCATAATGAGTTTGATGATGAATTTGAAGATGATGACCCCTTGCCTGCTATTGGACATTGCAAAGCTATCTACCCTTTTGATGGTATGATTTTCTTTACGTACTGTACTTGATAAGATTAGTTTCTCAAAGCCTACATACATTGTCATGCACGTTAGTGTCCTCAACTAAAGAATGCATTGTCAGAAAATATACCAGTTCATTAGTAAAAATGTTGTACTGATGTTATTTATGTTCAGCAGATGTCAAAATTGAAAGGCAGTAGCATGCCCATACTCTGCATGCCACATTTTCAGGTGAGTGAGAATGTGGTAGTGTCTCAGTAGGCCATTCTTTCCCCAGGTGGCTGAAGAACTGGTCCTCTGAGCAGAGAAGGACATTACGGTTCTTCCCTATAGACTTTACGTTACATTTTTTTGACCAAAACGACCTTTTTTTCAATTCACAGAGGAACAGAATAATAACATCACAAGTTTTTTTTTTTTTTATAAAATAGTATATAAGGTACTTTCCCATTCATCCATTGTATTATTTAAATAATTGAATAAAGCCATTAATAACTCCTCATTATGAGAAAATATAACTGAGTAGGAGGATTGAATAAAGATTTATTTGTGGTGGTTATTACAGCGAAGCAGGTTGCAGAAGAAAGAAAGAGACACTGATAATGATGGAATTTTAAAGGAACTTACGGTGCCAGAGTGGAACCTTTTTTTTTTTTTTATCTCAGAAGTACATTCTTTTTTCTTCCACCGTTTCACCATACTGTTACTTTTTCCTGATTCATACCTCATTATATTTTTATATAACAGCACCACTTAGAATTGGGAATGGAATTGGAGTACTAAAATAGGGAAATAGAGTACCTACCCTGCCTGACATACATTGTCAGCGTGACTGTGAAGTTTTATCTCTTACTTAAAGGTGATATTAAGTCCAGCCTTACATGATACTGTGCATTTCAAAAACGTTTATGAATATGCTGGGTTGGGTTAACTAAGTGTTATAGAGGAAATCTTGTTAATTCAAGTTCATGAGCTCATCATTCTTAGATGTATTAGAATGTAGGTTTGCATAATTTTGTATGTTGTATTTGTAATTTTAAAAAATGATTGCTTAAATTTTGCTTATGCTATGAAAACTCTTAACCTAGGACATAATGAAGGTACTTTGGCAATGAGAGAAGGTGAAGTCCTATACATTATTGAGGAAGACAAAGGTGATGGATGGACAAGAGCTCGGAGACAGAATGGTGAAGAAGGCTACGTTCCCACGTCATACATAGATGTAACTCTAGAGAAAAATAGTAAAGGTGCAGTAACTTACATCTAAACTAACCAGGCAGCCTTTTGAATGTATGGCATAGGGATGGTAACATAAAATGAAAAAAACATTCAACGGGTGGAAAAACATAAAACTTAGAAGGCGTCCAAAATTTATGTTCACTATGTGAGCTGAGTGTAGGCTCGATCTTAGAGATGTGAATAGTACCACAACAAACTTCTCATGATGCTTTACCATTTGAGTGATGTTGGTGTGAAGCTTAATTTATGCCTATTTGCTTTATGTCCTGCTTAAGTCTGTGTGAAGGATTTGTGTTTTTCTGCCTTACCCCCAACATACTTTGCGTCAGAAAACACAATGACTGTAGTGAATTCAAATAAGTAAAACTGCTCTGAAATGCTTTAGGAAGCTAACTCCCAAAAGAGTGGTTTAATCTAGAATTTTGAATTTTTTAGCTGCAGTTTCCAGAAAGAAGGTAACAGTTGACTTAAAGCATAAATAGTCACTTTCATTTTCCTCCCTATACTTAACTTTAGTTTCCTAAAGGAAGGAAACAGGCACCTAGTGCATGATCTATTTTAGTAGTATGCTAACCAAGAGACCTGCAGAATAAATCAGCCAGGCTCAGCGTTTATGTGAATAAAAGAGCTTTCTTTTGAGACCTGAAAACATTATCAGACTAAGTAGTAATTTTCAGTAAATGTACAAGCTTTCTCTAATTTAATGCTTGTATTTCTCATCTTGAAGGTATCTCTTGGGAAATAACATGTTAGTGACTCTTTATCATTTATGCGTAGGAGAGTAAAGTTCTAAATAGAGGAAACTATGAACAGAGAGGAAATTCTGACAAATTTTACTTTAAGTAGAAAAAATAGCTTCTTTGACTAACTGGGTTAGAGATAGATGTACCATGACTTACAGTTGTGTTTTTAATTTCCAAGATGTAGGCCCATGTTGATCCACAGGCCAAATAAGGGTGAAAGCATTTTATATTTTACCTGAATAATCAATTAGGGAAGATTCCCCCTCCAGTGAATTTTAGCAGGTGTTGGCAACAATGCTTGGTCAAGGATTGTGCAATGCTAGTTGTGTGGGGAAGTAAAGTGAGGAAGCAGTTTTCAGACTGTTCCTTAATTGTGCTGTGTTCCAGACTTCTCTGGTGTTTTTAATAGCTGACTATGAAAAATGATTTTAGAGTCATTTGGGATGGACACTTTAAACTGAACACCCCTTTTGGTCTTACCAAAGGTCTTCAGTAATTGTTTTTTTCTTTTCCTCCTGGACTGCAGGTTCCTGAAGAGGGTTTCTGAGGAAATGGGCAAGATGTTGAAGGAGGTTACATACAGCTGCTTTTAGGGGAGGGTATTATAGTTGTCAGGCTCAGAGAGTGAGAGAAGCAAGTTGCATGAGTGCATGCAGACATGGTTATATTTTACTAACTCATTAGCATTTCCATACATCATTTTAAAAAGTCACTGTAATACCAGTCCTTAAATGCCTTGTTTATAGTGATTCACATGAAGGAAAAAGAGCCAACAGTGGTCAACTAATTTCCATCTGTTTTATTGATGTCCAAATCAGAAGGAATGCATTGTCATTCAATTTGTCTTACACTTGACTGTCCCAATAGGACTGTCTCCATCCCAGCTCTGTTTTAATTGATTTCTAGCTCTGTTGTCTGTTAGACACCTTGCCATTTGTCATTGTCTGCCTGCGCCACCTCTGTGCTTGCTTAACATCCTGTTGCATGTCTAGAATGATTGGGCTAGATTTTCCAGGCATGTCTTTATAATACCTTGTTCTTGTCAAAGCCTTTGTTTTGTTTTACATTTGTAGTGCAACTCACTTTGTCAAACATCTCCAGCACTAATGTTTCCATCTTAATATTTGTATATGCTGCTATAACTTCCCCACTACAAAACATTCCAGTTTTGGCATAATGAAGAAGTAGTTTGAACCCGAAGTTTTATAAGAAAAAGAAAACATCTCTGCTCTAGCCTACAGCCCAGTTGAAAGGACTCTTTGAAACATGACACATCTTCAGCACCTCAGTCTGGGAAGAACCTATAGTCAGCCCTGAAATCCTGGCATTAATAAACACAGAAGAAACTCACCACCTCAAGACAAAGGACTGTTGTCAGAAGTCAGCTGCTTCCATTCAAATGCTGCCTTAAACTAGAGTGCCTAAATCTCTTGTTTGCCAACACTACCACTACAGTATCCCACAAAGGGCTTTATCTGTGTCAGCTCAGTGCGGCCTCCTTTAACTCAGCAGCACCATTTTAGCTGCCATTGTAGCCTCCTTGGTATGTGGCTTTCAGAGCTCTACCACGTTTGATGGTGCATCATCAAATTAATTCATCAAACTAAAGACGTGTTTGAGTCCATTTTACTTTACTCAGTGTTTTGTTTTGTTTTGTTTTGGGAGTTTTATGGATCTCCCTTGCATTGTTTTCTAATTTGGGGGTCATAATTTTCTCTTTTGATTATTACAATGATAGTCTCTTTCCGAGTGATGTTTTTGTTTGAACCAGATAAAATTTAGTGAACCTTTGTAATGATCTCTGTGCACTTTTACTTGTAAAATGAAAACTTCTGTATGTTTATACTTGTAAATATTATTGTCATTAGTACCCCTATTTCTCATATGTCCTGCCTCACATTTGTGCTTCTTTTAATGACTTGTATTTTAACTAATTTCTTAGTGGTGTTTAATAGGGAGATGGGTGGGGGTGGGATGGGTATTTGTACTATGGAGGCTTCATTAATTTGGTTCTTTTCTGTTTTAAAGAAGAAAAAATGTGAAATGGTCTGTGTATTATTGGATTTTAAGCAATATTTTAGAAGCTGTGTGACTGCTTTAATAATTTTTCCCAGTGTTATTTGCATTGTACTACCAGTTATACTAAAGCTGAATGACAATTACGTGAAAGTTTATTCCTTCATACGATCAGTGTGTTCCTGTTACACAGCTGACATGTAGTGTATTATTACCTTTGAGACTAGTAAACTGTAAAGTTTAGATTTTGAATCTTGTTACAGGGTTATTTATATAATGTGACATTATTCATTACTTACAGACTACAAAAAGTAGTTTTAAAATCTAGTGCTATTTTCATTTTAAAGGTTAACAGTGAGGAGAAAATGTCATTTCGCTGTGTTTGTCTTCTGTACAAAGCCTAAAGTGCTTATGTTTTTTTGGCTAACAGCCACAGAGGGCAAAGTTTAAGGCTTTCTTGTAAGGACTAACTGTTCTTTTCAAGCTACTGTTTGTTTTTCTAAAATCAGGATTTGCTTCCGTAGGAGGCAATATCCTTTGTGTGGACTAGTGCAACCTGTATATGGGTTATTATAATAGGCAGATCATTTGTACTTGCACAGTTAAAATCATTCTTAAATCATTCTTAAATTTTGAACATGTGAATTGTCCAAAAGAAATCTTTAATTTTTCAGTAATTTTTACTCTCTTTGTGCACATGTTGATCTCTTAATGGTAAATGCTTTGTTTAAGATAGTGTTCTCTGTTGAGAATATTTTCATGGAATAAAACAATCTTTTCATGGTCAGTTAAGATGTAAGAGTGTGTTATCACTTATTACTACGTGAACTAAATAAAATGGTTTTGTTCCTGAATGTGCTAAATAGGCGACGGTAAGTTCCTTAAGTGGAGTGTTGGTCAGCTTCTTTCACAAAGCATGTTTTTGGTTTGGTTTGGTTTTGGCCATTCCCAGCAGTGCTCAGGGCTTACTTCTGGCTCTGTGCTCAAGGATTAGTCCTGGTGGACTCAACTACCATATGGAATGCCCATGATCAAACCTAGATTAACCATGCACAAGGCCAGCACTTTACCTGCTGTACTCTCAGGTCCTGCAAAGCATTAGGAAAATTTTATTTTAGTTTTAATTTCTATCAGGTTGTCCTAGAAAAAAAACTAACAGTTTCTTTATAGGAATTTAAATTGAGGTTAATAATAAAGATTTTTAGATATTGGTTTCATAGTAGGTGAATTATGTAGATTTTACTTTTTCTCCCATTCATAAGAATTGTCCCTGTGCCAGATAGGTATATGATTCAGTTTGATTCAGCTGGCTACTTGCTGGTCAGCATTTTGTTTGTTTGAGGGTCACACCCAATGGTGCTTAGGGCGCACTTGTATCACTTGTCTTCCCGTTGTTCATCAATTTGCTTCGAGTGGGCACCAGTAACATCTCCATCACTGGGAATGAGGTCCATTATTGTTACTGTTTTTGGCATATCGAATACACCATGGGTAGCTTGCCAGGCTCTACCATGGCTCTAGGTTCATCCGGGAGGGGGAGCAGTCTTTTTCTATGTCAGATGGGGAGACCCCTGTGGGATGTAAGTTACTGAACTCAGTTTAGCTGTGTGCAGGGCTTGTACCTTCCATGCTTTACATTCTCTGTGACCCAGTCAGCATTTCTTATGCTTCTGCATGAATTCATGAGAGGTGGCATTGTGTCTTCATGGCATTTCATGAGGCGTGGAAAGAGGGTAATAGATATAAATGGTTTTATATGTTATTTTAGAAAGTCTTAATTTCATGGGCTGGAGAGATAGTACAGTGCATAGGGCCCTTGCCTTGTATGTGGCAGACCTGAGTTCAATCACCAGCATCCTGTATGGTCCCCCAGAGCCTACCAGGAGTGATTCCTGATCACAGAGCAGAGCCAACAGTTAGCCCTGAACATCTCCTGGTGTGACCCCCCCAAAAAAAAATATTTACGAATGTTCAGCTTTTTGTTGGTTTGTTTTTATTTTGGGAATCACACCCACTGATACTCAGCGGTTATTCTTGGCTTTACACTCCAGAAATTACTCCTGACAGAGCCCAGGAGACCATTTGGGATGCAGGGGACTGACCTGGGTCAGCCTTGTGCAAGGCAAACTCTCTACTCACTATACTATCATTTTGGCCCAGTGTTCAGGGTTTTTTTTTTACAGATATATATGGAAATAATATCAGTAACTATAAAAAGGACTAGTACTCAGTGTTGATTGTGAGCAATTATGGGTTATAATTATTGAGATAAAAATTTAAAAAATCCATGCCAACCTTGGAAGTAGAGAAGCAAAATAGCAGGAAAAGTGAGTTAACAAACTCAGAAGAATGAAAAGGACTTTATAACTATCTGAACTTTGATCAGGGAAGTTTAAGCCTACTTGTTAGGGAAGAAGAATAACATTCTTGAAATAATATGAACATATGTGTGTATGAGGGTATTACAACACTAAAACCACCAGATCTATTTCCAGTGAGCTCATATCCTAGGACCAAATACATTCCTGAATATAATCACTGTCAGCAGTTTAAGA
Organism: Cryptotis parvus; assembly: GCA_021461705.1. Classification (NCBI taxonomy): domain Eukaryota; kingdom Metazoa; phylum Chordata; class Mammalia; order Eulipotyphla; family Soricidae; genus Cryptotis; species Cryptotis parvus. Next base: position 33,465 of record JAJIBD010025224.1, read on the forward strand.
AACAGTAGAAAATGTGATACAAAGGGGAGGGGGGAGTGAAAATACCAATTTTGAAGAGTAAAGTTTAAAATAACTAGCTAATTTTGTCAGCATTTAGGAGAAAATAGTAATGGGCAACTACTGACCTAGGTCTCAGAAGTATGTCACATCAAATTTTTTCTCATCCCTTTCTGTAGATACACATCTCTGAGATACTCTAGAGATCTAACTATCTTGATTTCAGCACAATTTTGCTTCTTGGTAAGACATGGTAATAGTGTTGGAGAGAATAGGAGCTCATAGCAAGCTGATTAAGAATGTCAGTCCTGAGGAGTGTTTCTTAGGAACTATAGTAAGTATCACCAATTTAAGAAACAGGAACTGGAGAGATTACTCTTCAAGCCCTTGTTCTCCCTTAGTACACCTTGCTTGCTTGTCTGTTTTTTGCTTGCTTTTTTTCTCCTTGAAGAAGCCTGTCTTCACTCTCAAACATGTGCTTTTCCCCATCCTCTCCCCTCCCATCTTTCTAAACAAAGTTTCAATGAAAACTTTTTTTCACAAGAGATGATTTTTTTAAATTATTTTTGTTTTTTTTTATTTTATATATATAAAGGCTCACACCTTCCATGATTTACGTTCTCTGTGGCTCAGTCAGTATTTCTCGTGCTTCTGCATGAATTCATGACCAGAGGTGGCAGTGTGTCTTCATGGCATTTCATGAAGGCGTGGAATATTTATGTAGATATATATTTATATAGATATATTTAATTTAATTATATAATTTAATCTATAATTTGATTCATAATTGATATTGTATAATTAATATATTCATATATTCGTGAATATATATTTATATATAAAATAATTTTTCCCAGTTTTACCTCATGGGTATTTCCTAAACCTGAGTGATAATATTTCTGCTTGTTTTTCAACTCTTAAAGACAGGTGTCAAACTCTGAATGATGCTGTTTGGAGTTTGCTGTTTCAGCAATGCTGTTTAGCCAGTGCACACTGATGAATGTTAAATGTTGAAATATTTCTGTGCTGGTTGGCAAACAAATTCTAAAAGTTAAAAGTTAATCATTATGTTCCAGCATATGGTGGTGTATCTCAGAAATCACAAGAAACACTCCATGAGACAGTTATAGTTTGTGCGCACTAAACCATGGGGACAACACTAAAGAGGGCTAACTCTGGATTTACCGTTAATTATTTCAGGTACTGGAATCTTCAGTGGTTTTGTAGGTCTTTGGGCAAGAGAGGGACCTGGACCAAGCTGAGGAAGACTTCCTTGGTTCATACTCGAAAGAAATGCTGTAGGGGAGATGAGACTAAGCTTTGGTCACAGTTGGTGAAGCTGGAAGAGAATTTAGGTAGACACAGATGTTCGGGAGCCTGGCCCATCATGCAATGACTTCTCAGAGAAAACTCTCACTTGATAACTCACTTTGTGGTGGAGAGTGGCCTGCATTGTTTAGTGGAGAGGTACCAGGGCTGTACCAGAAGTGTCGAGTACTGATAAGAGTATTTGCATGTATCACAACTGCCAACTTCCCCCTCTTGCACAGCTCCTCTCTAGACAGTCACATTTGTCTGCCCTCTTCATCTCTCCAAGTCCATGATTGCCTTCACTTGCCGTATTGACCTGTCTCGGAGCCACTGGGATCTGTAGCAGTCTTTCCCAGGTTGTTTTCAGTATCCTAGCTTTCCCCTTCTGTCATTGTTCTGCATTCCAATCAGCATCTCACCTTATGATGCATTTTTTGGGTGGTACCTGGTTGGCCAGAATGGGAGACAGTCTTAAGACAAAATGAAAGCTTCTGGTTTTGGCAACCAAGATTATCTAGTGATGGCTTTCCACCTTTGAATCCTTTCCTTTCTCAATTCTTTTTTTCTAGCTGGGAATTTGAACCACTGGCTTTTTGCTGTGGAGCCAGCATCCACAGTACTATCCTGTCCAACAAGGTGAGTTGTGATCCAGCTGTGTGACGCCCCTTGCTTCAAATACCAGAGAGCATAATTATAAATTCATGACTATCAATTGAATGGAAGAGGTGATTAGAGGAGTTTGCAGCCCTGTGTCAAATCAGGGATAGTAGCTAAATCACTAAGCTGTGACAGCCGTCATCCCAAACAAAAATGCGTACCAACCTAATCTTGTAAAAAGTGATTTGGAAATTGAGGACTTTTTGAATGATTTGTGATAGTTATAAAGTTATAAGGTTAATGTAAATTAAGGAATTGCTCTACTTAGTTTGCACAGATATATATTTGTGATTTACTATCCCACTTAAAATATTTTGGATTTTGCATACTATCTTCTGAGACTTCTCTCAACATTGTTCTAAGATTTATCCATGCTTATGCATAGTACACTTTGCTGTGTATTTTATTCTGTAAATATACAGGATACCCATCTTGTTGACTCGCAGACATGGGGGCAGAGCTGCTACTGGCTCTCCCTGTGACCAGCCGCTTACGAGGCGCCGGGAGGGATGGTGGGTTCTAGCCCTGGCCCACCATCCCAGCAGAGCCTCGCAACAAGCCAGACGATCCCCTACTCCATGAGGGCTTCCGTTTTCCACATTTGGACTTCTCTCGTCAGAACTCCACCCAGACCAGCCTATCATAGCCGGCTCGCACGGCCGCTGCGGCCGTGCGGTTCATCAATAAATACTGGACTTAGAGATGCCTACAAGAGTATGCTACCTGCACGGCAGAGCCTGGCAAGCTACCCGTGTTGTATTTTATATGCCAAATACCAGTAACAATTATAGACCTCATTCCGGAATGGATTGAGGCTCTTTATGTTCCTGGAGCAAGCAGATGCCCTTGGGCTCTACTAGCATGAGACAGGACACATGGAGATGTTACTGGGGCCCGCTCGAGCAAATCGATGATGAACGGGAAGACAGTGATACAGTGATCCATCTTGTTGACATTGGTCTATTTCCTGAACTTTGCTGGTATAAACAGTGCTGCTTCTACACACATCCATGTTCATTTTGCACATAAAAGCTGCTCTAACATCTAGCTGGATATGGGATTGCTAGGTTGTGGATTGCTTTTAAAAGATAAGGCCAAAATTTCTTCTCAGAGTGATTGTATTTAATGCACTTAGTGGTTGTTTGTAAGGGTTAAAGGTTCTTTATGACCCGCATTCTGACCTATACTCATGAGCCAGTTCTTGTCAGTTTAATGGACATAAAGTAGCATTTCATGTAGTCTTTGCTTTTCCTAATGAAGAGATATTTTATGTTCTTTTTTCCTTTTTCCATATTTATTTTTGTGAGTTCTGCGTGTTTATATGATGTTCATTGCATCACCTTATAACAACTGGTTACTTTGGCTCAGAGTTTACCAGAAGACATCTAAGTGTTGGTCAGAATTGTGGACTGTAGCTGGAAAATCTACTTCCAACGGCATTGGCAGGGCCTCAGACCCTTATTCAATCTCTGCCCTTCTCAGCCACTTACCAAAGATACTGTTTTCCTCGAAAGGCATTATTGTTTTGCAAGTTCACTTGCAGTTTCTTCTAGATTTTATTTTGGTATGTGATGACGATATTACCGATTCCCTTTCATATGCTTCTCACTAACTTTTTAAAAAATCCTTTTCCCCTACTGATTGGTACTTTCCTTTCGCATATGTAATATTCTTTATATTTAATTATCATAGCTTAGTAATGAGCCTTTTGTACCTGACTGAACTGATTACTTACTCTTCCCATCTTCCCTCCCGCCCCTCCATACCTTTTCCTGAGTTGTCGATTATTGCTAGCCATGGAGGTTTTAGGAAAAAATTACCAGCATAACCTGAAGTCATTTTGGAGATTTTGATTACACTGATTTCATATAGGTAATTTTAAGAACTAATTTTAAGAACTTAACACAATCCCTTCTGTTGTTGCTGCTTGTGCTCACAGTAGCTGAGACCACACAGAGTATGTTGCAGTGCTCACAGAGGGCAGAACTCTCACAGGGTGCCCGCCCATTTTTAGTTGGTGCTTGCATAAACCTGGAACCTGCACTCTATTGAAATGTTACTGGACTGTACTTGGTGCCAATGGATGGCATTTAATGGCCTCATACATGGAAGGCAGGGGATTTAGTCACTGAACCACCCCCTCACCAAACCTCACAAAAAAAGTCTAGTCTTTTGTTCTGGATGAAGTTCTCCCCACCCCACTTCTTCTCCTTCCAGAACTCTAATGACATGCATAAGGTCATTCTGTTTCAGACCATTATCTTTTATATATATTAATTTTTTTTAATTTGGCCTTTTGGGTCACACCTGGCGATGCTCAGGGATTGCTCCTGGCTCTGCACTCAGGAATTACTCCTGGCAGTGCTCAGGGGACCACATGGGATGCTAGAGATCAAACCCAGGACAGCCATTTGCAAGGAAAATTCACTACCTGCTGTACTACCCCCAAGCCCCTCAGACTGTTATCTTTTAATCTCTCCTATATTCTGGGCATATGTCTTCTAGTTCATTAAAGCTTGGGTTGGATCTAATGTTCTATTCAGTATTAACATTTGTTGTGTGTTTTTAATTTTATTACATGCTTAGGTTTAGGATCTAGTTTTTCTGTAAGTCTGCATTTGGAGAGGTGGGTCAAACCCAGAGCCTCACTCTTAGAAGGCATACATCTGGCAAATTGGATTGTTTTCAACAATATTCATTTCCTACTGATGAAAATGAACAATGTTCACTTGATACACATAAGTATTTGAAGTTGTTGGGAATCTAATCTTTATTTTTCCAGAATTTTCTTCATGATCGTATTGTTTTTACTTGTGTTTTGACATAGATTATATATATCCCACATTGTATAAGGTACTTGGTGACATTAACATCAAAATCCAAGCTGCCAGCATCTCAGCTTGAATCTGATCATTGGACTTCTGAGCTAACTCTATATTATAATTATATTCAATATTATAATTCTATTCACTCTATCTCCTAAGCCAGAAACCTTAAAATTTTCTATCCAAACTCATTAATTTTAATTTACTATTAGAATATAATAGATGGAGAAAGGGTGCCCTGAGAAGGTTAGAGGTAAAATGATACAATTATTCCATGAGTTGTTTAATAAGAAAGAGACTGGACACAACTGTTTCACAAAAGATATATTTTCATATGACTATATACATTTTTTAATATTCAAAAAATATCATACAACTGATACCTTCTGAAATGTTTCATGCTTTTAAACCTTTTTTCTATTTACACTTATCTGACACAATTAAAGCTAAAATGGTTAAATACCTTGGTAATTGAAAACCATTGAGACAATATAGCTAGGTTTTCTCTTAAATTTGCTGATTAACATTAGCAATATTTACCTTAATAAATTATTCATTTAAAAATCAGTAGTAATTTTAAAGTTTATAAATAAGTGTGCCCTGTGCAATTTGTATATTCAGTATCCTGTGGATACTAAAAGCTTGTATATTGTCAGATTTGCACATTACCTTTTCAAATTGAATAGACAAACTTTTCCAAAGGAGAAACTGGAAAAGTCTAAAAGAATAATATACCGAAGCTCTCTGCGTTATCAGAGCTCTGCCTGCTTTGCAGGCGGTTCCAGCTTACGTGAAAGGGCAGTTAGAATCTGGCTGAACTTCTCATATCGCTCAGCCTGATTGACTTGTGCACCTTTGCTGCCCCACAGCAATCGCATTTGAAATTCAGTCTTAAAGATTTCACTCATTTCTTCATCTGGTTGAAAACCTAGGTAAGAAAACAAAGCAAAATTCCAAGGTTAATGTCTCTTCTGCCTAAAATCTAGTACTGAAAAGAGATGCAAAATTTGCTTGTTTAAAGTAGGATCAGAATGAACTTCATGTTCTCTCAGAACTTCAAAACATCCCCCTCCAGAGGAAACAATAGAGAATCTGGGCCGGGGATGGAGCTTAGTGGAGGAGCACTTGCACATATGAAGCCCTGGGTTTTCTCTCTGGCACCAAAAGCAGCAGAGAACCTTTCCTATGTAAGTAAAGGTAGAACAATATCAAGGACTGGAATGTCTTCAGAAAAGAGTAACAAACACTCAAACATTTTAGAGCTGGATTTGGGGGACTGGAGCCGCAGATAGGGGGTTTGTCTTGTCTTGGACACGCTGACTAGGGTTCAATCTCAGCATCCTAGATGGTCTCCCCAAGCCTGCCAGGAACGATGCCTGAATGTAGAGCCAGTGTGCCCTCCGTCCTGCCCTCCAAATAACACTTGTAATTTGATGCACAAAAGTACTGTGGATTACAGTACTGTGAGAATGAATGTTTTGGTGTAGTTTACAGGTTTGTTGATGTATAATATCCACATCATGAGTTGCCTATTTTAGCTGCATGGTTTGATATATAAATTTAGTGGGGCCAGAGCAATAGTCCAGCAGGTAGGGCGTTTGCCTTTCACGCAGCCGACTCGGTTCGAGCCTCGGCATCCCATATGGTTCCCGAGCACTGCAAGGAGTAATTCCTGAGTGCAGAGCCAGGAGTAACCCCTGAGCATCACCGGATGTGACCAAACAAACAAAAACTCTGGTTACTTCTGCCTCTACACTCAGGAATTACTCCTGGCGGTGCTCGGGACCATATGGGATGCTGAGCTGCAAACCCGGGTCGGTTGTGTGAAAGGTAAATGCCCTACCCACTGTTCTATCGCTCAGCCCCTAAACTTAGTTCTTTATGATCAAACTTTATTCCTACTCAGCAACTGTTGATGAGTTTTCTGTTATTATTTTTTTGCTTTTTTCAGAAATCTGATGCAAACAGACTCATACAGTATGGACCTAATTGTTTCTAGCTTGTTTACCCTGAAGTTATCTAGATTATTCTGTAAGTTTGCGTTACTAATGCTGAGTAGTATTCAGTAATATGGACAAAGCATTTTTGTTTATCTGTTTACCCAGTAATGAACATTTGGACTAGTTTCTGTATGGGGCTATTAACATGATCTTTTGAATAATAATAATAATCTTTATATCAACATGTATTTTCATTCCTCAAAAGAGGAATTACTGGGCCATATAGTAAGTATATTAACCTTTAAAGTGCTGTCAAGCTTTTCCAAAATGGCTAAACCTTTCTATATTCTTACGAGCAACATATAAAGATTCTAGTGTCTCCAAATGCTGCCAACTTTTAGTATATTTTTAAAGTTTTAGGTGTCTATACCACATTGTCTTTCCCAATATTCTCCTTTTTCCTGATTTATTTGTTATCCAACTTTCCTAATATCATTTAGTGAGAGACTTCCCTTGCTTTACTATATGCCCTTAACTCCTTTGTTGAAAATGAGATGTCATACGTGTATGATTTCTGGGCTCTCAATTGTCCCATTGGCCTGTATCTGTGTATACTCTAAATGTTACACTGTTTAATTGCTATTGCTTTGTAGTACTGTTTGAAGCTGGGATATCTCCATTTTTGTTATTTGTCCAGATTACTTTTGCTCTTTAGGGTCTTATTTCATGATTTTTTTTGGTTCTGTTGCTACAAAGAGTACCATTTGGTTTAAAAACAGTTGGGGCGCTCACACCGGCAGTGCTCAGAGATTACTCTGGCTCTACACTCAAGAATTACTACTAGGGGGTGCTGGAACACTGTATGACCAAAACCCAAATATGAACTTTTTAATTGTATATCTTTGTAATTGTATAAATAAAAAATTATAAAAAAAAAGAATTACTACTAGGGGGACCATATGGGATGCTGAGGATTGAACCCAGTTGGCTGTATGCAAGTCAAATGCCCAACCGATGTGCTATCACTCTGGCCCCCCACTGGGATTTTTTTTAATAGGAATTGCATCAAATCTGTATATTACTTTAAGTAATATAGCTGTTTTATTGATTTAAATTCTAGTGAATGAGTCTGCACTTTCTTTGTATCTTCTGTTTCTCTCTATGTTTCATAATTTCTAGTTTACAGGTCTTTCACTTCTGTTTAATTGTTGGGTCACACCAGCTATGCAAGGATTAAACTTGGGGCTCTTATGCGAAGCATGTCCTCCTTTGAACCATCCGCCTGGTGCTTATTTCTTTATTATGTGACAGGTGTTTTCTTTTTCTACTAATTCATTGCTTGCATACAGAAAAAGAATATTTTTATTTGACTTTGTAACTTGCTACTTCTCATATTGTTTCTAATAGCTTTTTACTTCAGTCTTTGGAATTTTTAAATATCATTTGTAAACAGTAATAGTTCAACTTCTTTTCTTTTTTTTTCTTTTTGCTTTTTTTGGGTCACACCTGGCAATGCTCAGAGGTTTCTCCTGGCTCTGCACTCAGAGCAGAGTGTAACCATATGGGATGCCGGGGATCGAACCCGAGCACAGGCTAGCCGCATGCAAGGCAAACGCCCTACCCAGTGGGCTATCGCTCTGGCCTCTCAACTTCTTTTCTAATTTGTGTTCTTATCTGATGGCTCTTGCTAGGACTTCCAAAATTATACTGCATAACAGTTTAACGGTAAAAATGGACAAGTTTGTCTTGTTCCTGATTTTAAGAAGAAAAACTTTCAGTTTTTCATTGAGAGTAAGATTGACATGGATTGGGCACACAGGGACTTTATTATGTTGAGGTAAGACCTATATATCCTATGTCCCTTCTAGTTTGCTGAGGTTTTTTTTCTTATAAAAGGATGTTGAATCTGGGGCCGGAGTGATAACCCAGCGGGTAGGGCGCCTGCCTTGCCCGCCGGCTTATGCCGGCCGGGTTCGATCCCCCGGCATCCCATATGGTCCCCGAGCACCGCCAGGGAGTAATTCCTGAGCGCAGAGCCAGGAGTAACCCCTGAGCGTCGCTGGGTGTGACCCAAAAAGCAAAAAATAATAATAATAATAATAATAATAATAAATAAAATAAAAAATATTAAAAAAAAAAAGGATGTTGAATCTTGTCAATTGTTTTTTTTTTCTGCATTTCTGAGATGATTATCTGATTTGCCCTTGTGTTGATGGTGGCATATATCTTGTTTTTTTGATTTGAATGTGTTGAATTATCTTTTGCATTCCTGGAATAAATCCTATTAGATGAGGTTATATGAGTCTATGATGTATTGTTGAGTTCCATATTCTAGTATTTTACTGAGTAGTTTTGCATCTATCTTCATTAAAGAGATTGGTATATAGAGTGATTCTCAGTGTGGGACAGTACTGCCCTCCTAGGGTGGGGACTGGAATGACCCAGGGTCGGTGATGGTAGCTTTGGGTGCAGATGTGAGGGACACTATGCTTAGCGAAGGTAACTTGGCCAGGGAAATGGCTCAGATCGCCAGAATACATGTTTTGTGAGGCCCAGATTTAATCCCCTGTATTTTCAAACCATAAAAACGTGCAGTAGAATTTCAAAGGACTGGTGAGTAATTTTTCTTCTAAAAGGGATGGTAGCCAAATAAATTAGGGAATCTCTGGCACATAGTTTTCTTTTTGTGTGTGATATCCTTGTCTGCTTTGGAATGAAGGTAATATTAGTTTCACAGAATCTACCAGAAAGTTTTTCCTCCTTTTCAAATTTTGAGGACAGGAAAATTATTTGAAACAATTCCCTAGTGAAGTTTTATTTGGGGGTATTTGGTCATACCTGGAGATGCTCAGGAGTTTACTCCTGGTGGTACTTGGGGGACCATATTGGATGTGGATGCCAGGGATCACACCCTGGTTGGCCTCATGCAATGCAGGCATTCCAGCCCCTCCAGTGAAGCTTCTGTACTTTTCATTTCTGGGGAGGCTTCTGATTACTGTCGTGTATTGCAAAGAACTTTAGTTGTTAAATGTTTATACTATTCTTTTTCTTTCAGGTCTGATTTAGTGCTTTTTCTCTTTGTATGACTAAAGGTTTGCCAGTTCCGTTCATGGTTCTAAAGAGCTGGCTCTTCCTTTCATTGATTTTTTTTCTTTTTGGGTCACACCCAGCGATGCTCAGGAATTACTCCCAGTGGTGCCTGGGGGTCCCATATGGGATAGCGGGGATCAAACCCAGGTGGGCTGTGGGCAAGGCAAACACCCTATCTGCTGTGCTGTCACTCCAGCCCCTTTCATTGATTTTTTGAGTGATCTTTTTATGTCTTTGTTTCATTTCTGTACCCATGTTTTAGTTTTTTCCTCCTGACTTGTGTATCTCCTGACTTTCCCCTTCTCTTTTTCCCTACCTCCCTTAGATATAATCTTCGATTTCTGTATCTGCAACTCTTGTGGTTTCCTGACTTGGCCTATAATGGTGTAAACTTCCCTTTCAATCCATACCATAAGTTTTAATAAGTCATGTCTTTGTTTTTTCTCATAGACTTGAGTTTCAGTAACGTGTTTTCCCCCCCACAATTTTTTCCCATCTTTGATTTATAGTTTGATACCATTATGATCTGAAAAGACACCTGACATTGAAAAGACACAATTTGGGGCTGGAGTGATAGCCCAGCGGTAGGGCATTTGCCTTGCACGCAGCTGGCCCATGCCGGCCCGGGTTCGATCCCCCGTATGGTCCCCCCGAGCACCACCAGGAGTAATTCCTGAGTGCAGAGCCAGGAGAAACCCCTGAGCATTGCTGGGTGTGACCCGAAAAGCCAAAAAAAAAAGACACAATTTATGCTTGATCTTCATAAATTGATCACTGTATCACTGTCTTCCCATTGTTCATCAATTTGCTCGAGTGGGTACTAGTAACATCTCCATTAGTCCTGTCACAAGCAAGTGCAACCCAAGGGCATCTACTTGCTACAGGGACAGGAGGAGCCCGAAACCATTCTTCAGGTTATGGAACTGAGGTCCATAATAGTTACTAGTCTTTGGCATAAAAAGTAAATAAAACACGGTAGTTTGCCAGGCTTTACCATGTAGGTGGTATAGTCTCAGTAGAAGGCTCTCAACCCGAGCATTTACTGATGAAACTTAAAGGGGAAGATCAGGTTTTTTCTTGGACGGAGCTCTGAGGAACTATGGAGTCTGGATGTTGAGAGTGACTAACTGCATGTGTGGTTTGCTCTGGCTTCTTGCCATGCTTATTGGTATCAGTTAAAACATGTCTATAACTATTTATTATGTATAAATGTGAAAGAAATTGGGAAGAACCTTATGAAAATTCAGTATCCTATAAAAATACCGGCCGTGCGCCAAGGGTCATGTGGGTCTGGCGTGGGTGGGTCTCTCTCTTCCGGGGCAACTGGCATGGAGGCGGAGGAAAGGGCAGGGCCCAAAACTCCACTCTGAGTCCAGCCAGCATGGTCTCTCCCCGCTCATGAGAGCAAACCCTTGGAGCAATGTTGGACTCGTCCAGGGGATGGCCGAGCCCCTTACCGGGAGGTCAGCTCCATGGGTTGCTTCTGCATGGGGCCGGCCGAGCAGCGCAGCTGTGGGTCTGAAGTGGATGGGTCTGGATCAATCATAAATTGATACTATTTTCTTTCATAGCATAGCTATCCTTAAGAATGGTCCGGGAATACTTGAAGAGAATAAGAGAATGAGTATTTGCTGGTCTGGGGTGGAATGCTTCAGCTTATCTCATTTGAGTAGCTGCTGTTACCTGTACATATTTTTCAGGAGTGGAGAGACAGCTCAGTGCCATGAGTGCATGCTGGAGGTCAGGGTTTGGTCTCTGGCATGCATGGTTCATTCCCCATTGTCTGGATCGAGGACTGAGGGGTGTGTCCCCAAATAAAATATTTTCCAGTGGCTTTAGATACCATTTTCTATCCCTTTCTATTTGTGTTTGTAGCTTGAGTTTCTTGTGAGCAGCATCCTTAGATTTTTTTCTTTTAATCCATTCCACCATTCTTTATCTTTTGACTGTTATTTAAATTAAATTACTCATTTCATTAATCCAGTGGAGGGGCAGGAGTACAGCAGGGAGGGCTTTGATCCCCAGCATCCTGTATGGTCCCTTGAGCGAAGAGCCAGGAGTAACTCATGAGCATAGCCAGGTGTAACCCAAAAAAGGACCGAAAAGATCCAATGGAAAATTTGGCCTTTGTGTTTAAAGTAATTACGGATAGGTATGTATTTAATACCATTTGTTTATAGTTCCTCCATGCTCCTTTTCCTCTTGCTTTGTGGTTAGACAACTTGTATCTACTACTGGCTTTTGCTTGGAGTTACCATGAAGTTCACATTATAACATTATACATATGTAAACTATGTCATAAAAATTTTGCTTTACTCCCCTGTTCATGTGTCATTTTACATTTAATTCGTTGATAATTTTGTTTTTACACATTTTACACTTAACTTTTTTACTTTCATATTTACTTTCACATTTTATGAAATATTTCATCTTTTTATGAAATAAAAAATTTCATCACGATCTTCCTGTTCATCATCTATTTGCTAGAGCGGGCACCAGTAATATCTCCATATGTCCTGTCTCATGCTAGGAGAACCCAAAGGCATCCGCTTGCTCCAGGAACATAAAGAGCCTCAAACCATTATATTAGGTCATGGGAATGACCTAATATAAATGTTGTTGGTATTTGGCATATCAAATACAACACGAGCAGCTTGCCAGGCTTGCCGTGCCGGTGGCATACTCTTGTAGTCACCTCTAAATAAAGCATTTATTGATGAACCATGCGGCTGCGATAGTCTGATCTGCTGGGTGGAGTTGTGACGAGAGGGAAGTCCGGATGTGGAAAATGGCGGCCCCCATGGAGTAGGGGGTCGTCTGGCTTGTTGTGAGGTTCTGTTGGGGTGGCAGGCCAGGGCTAGAACCCGCCATGCCTCCCAGGCGCCTCATGAGCGGCTGGGCACAGGGAGAGCAAGTAGCAGCTCTGCCCTATGTCTGAGAGTCTGGTTCAGCATACCTGGGCCAGAGTGCAAAAAAAACTGCTGCAGGGTGGGAGTCGGTGATCTGGGCTGTGATAATCTGGTCTGCTGTGTGGAGTTGTGACGAGAGGGAAGTCTGGATGTGGAAAATGGCGGCCCCCATAGAGTAGGGGGTCATCTGGCTTGTTGTGAGGCTCTGCTGGGGTGGCAGGCCAGGGCTAGAACCCGCCATGCCTCCCAGGTGCCTCATGAGCGGCTGGGCACAGCCAGACGACACCCCCTACTCCATGGGGGCTGCCATTTTCCACATCCGGACTTCTCTCTCATCACAACTCCACCCAGCAGACCAGATTATCACAGCCCAGATCATCGACTCCCACCCTGCAGCAGCTTTTTTTTTCAATATGGCCCAGGTATGCTGAACCAGAGATTCTCAGACATGGGGCAGAGCTGCTACTTGCTCTCCCCTGCGCCCAGCCGCTCATAAGGCACCCGGGAGGCATGGCGGGTTCTAACCCTGGCCTGCCACCCCAGCAGAGCCTCACAACGAAAAAAATTTCATATTTTTTATGAATATTTACTTTCACATTTTTTCTTATTACTAGTTGCTTTTCTTCTTCACTGTATCACTGTCTTCCGTTTCATCATCGATTTGCTCGAGCGGGCACCAGTAACATCTCCATATGTCCTGTCTCATGCAAGTAGAGCCCAAGGGCACCTGCTTGCTTCAGGAACATAAAGAGCCTCAAACCATTCCATCAGGTCATGGGAATGAGGTCTATAATGCTTTTCTTCTTGGTCTAGTTAAACCCTTTTAACATTGCTTTTACAGACTGTTGCTTGTTGGTAAATTCCTTTAGTTTGTCTGGAAAATCCTTTCTCTAATTATATAGCTGCTAGGTACTCTTGGTTGGAAATATTTTCTTTCAAGTACATCATACCATTCTCTCTGGCCGACAGTTGTAATTGTTTTAGGGCCAGAGCAGGCATCCAAAACATGTGCTCAGCCCATTCAATTATCTCTCCTGCCCCTTGCTTGAGTTTCATGGGCATTCCCTTATGAGTAGCAAGTTTTTATTTCTGCTTATGAGTCTTCTTTTTGTTCTCTCTTGGGTGGTGCTGGCCACTGCAAGGCAAGCACCCTACTCACTGTACTATCTTTCTGAATGCATATAACTTGAAACTTTCTATATTGTATCTAAATGTATGTATTTCACAGTTAGTAAAGGTGTTTTTCCTTTTTCCTTTTTATTTTCCCTGTTTTTAGGCCACACTCAGTGATGCTAAGGAGACCATATGGGTTACTGGGGATGTAACCCAGGTCGGCTGCATACAGGGCCAGTACCCTACCCACTGTATTATCACTCCAAACCCAGGTTAGGAAAGTTTTTAGGTTTCCCCTTTATTTCTCATTCTGGACCCCCAAAATGTTAATCTGCTTAGTGTTATTCCATAAACTACTTGCTAATTTTTTTCTTTAGTATATAAATTTCACTGTCTTGTTCCTCTAGTTCAGTGTTTCTTAGCCTCTTGATCCAATTACGGCAACCCTTCCATTTACATGGTGTTCTCCTGTGGCCTCCAATAAAAAAAAACACTGTACTTTTGCTTCATCCTGTTTGCTGTTGGATTTAGTTTCATTCTACAGCTCTGTGGTTTTTGTTTGATATTTTTATTTTCCATATCAGTTGAAATTCTCATTCAGTTTTCTCCCCAGCATTAGTGATCTTTGTGATCTTTTCTCTACATGTTTTAATCAGGTAGATTGCTTATTTCCATTTTATTGTGGTTCTTTTCTGAGACTTTATTTTCATTTGGAACATTTTCTCAATTCTGTTTCAGTGTATGAAGGGGAACTCATTCTTCACTCTTATCCTGTCTCTCAGACTTTTCTTTGTTATTGTCTAAGTGTTCTTTGAGGGTATGCCTAGGTATTTCGAGTCTCAAAGGGAGGGACCTTAGTCAGCACTTAGCTTCAGGTTGATGAGAGTCTAGCTTCCAAAGAATACAAATATTTATAAAGTCATGTCTCCACCACTGTATACCCTAATGGCCTCCCTGGAGTACTAGTTGAAAAAGCTGGGCTGGAATCAGAGCGATAGTACAGTGTGTAGGACGTTTGCCTTGCATGTGGTTGACCGGGTATGATCCTCGGCATCCCATATGGTCCCTCGAGCACCGCCAGAGTAACCACTGAGCATTGCCAGGTGTGACCCAAAAAGCAAAGAAAAACCTGGGGCTCAGGTTTTCCTCTGGCAAACATGACTTACTCCTCAGGCTGAACTTTTTTTAGGGGCAGGGAGGAAGAGGTGGGCAATACTTGTGGTGCTGGGAACTGAACTGGATTAGGTAAAGGTAAGCAGCTTAACCCCCTGACTTAACTCTCTGAGCTCTAGACTTTCATGAAGACTGCAGATATGTTTCAGATGGGGCATAAGTTTTAGTTCTGGCTCTGCCAAGGGATTGGGATGAGCCCCAGAACAAACGATTCTGTGCATGAATGGTAAGAGAGCTATAGATTAGGGTTTCCTAAACACAAGCCCTCATTGATTTTCAGGAAGAGTCAAATGTTTTGCGGGTTTGTCCCTCTGGTGCAAGTGTGAGGCTAGGGTGCCTCATGTGGGAGGTAGAGGTCTCTGAAACCGCTTTTAATTATGGGCCCCTGGACTAGGGGGTGGCATTTTGGTAGAATTGCATCTCAGCTAGTTCTCAGAGGGAAATATTTTGTATGTTGTTAATTCAGTGTTTTCTGGGAAAGGGTGATTTTAGGATCTTTCTCCATCACCAGTTTGGACTTCATTTTTTTAGTTGTAGACATCCCAGGCAACTAAAGTTGGTATCTCACTTAGGATTGAATTTACATTTCTCAAGTGAGGAATGCTTCTAATATCTTTCCTTGTAGTTGTTATTCATGTATTTTTTCTGATAATCTTTTTTTTTGTGGGCGGGGTGGTTGTTCATACGCAAGCAATGTTCAGAACCATATGGAATGCTAGGGGTAGAATCCAGGTTGGCTTCAAGGCAAGTGCCCTATCCGTGTACTATCAGTCTACCACCCCTCCATGTAGTCTTATTCAGATCTTGTATAAAAGGTTTTTATGTATACTAGATCTAAATATTCAGGGGTTAGCAAATATTTTCTGTTATGGTTCATGGTTTTTGTATCCTAAGAAATTTTTGCCTAAGCCAAGAGGACAAAGAATTTCTCCTGTTTCCTTTTTGGGCCACACCTGGCAGTGCTCAGCAACTGAGCCCAGGTTGGCTCTGTGCAAGTCAAGTGCCTCACCTGCTGTACTCTCACTCTGGCCCCCTCTCCTGTACTTTTTTTATAGGACATTTTTACAGCAGCCTTTCATTTTAGTCAGTGATTCACTTTATCAATAGAACTAGCAGCACTGGTTGAAAGACTAATGAATTACTTTCATATATTTGTCAATAATCAATTATATAGAATGGGTCTATTTCTCAATTCCTTTTCTAAGTCCTTAATGGTCAGAAAGCTCAGTCAGGTATAGCTAGGGACCTCTCCGATCAAGATTAAAACCGCTACGTACTACCATCTTGATTACTGCTTGAGTAGTTTGCTCCATCATTGAGTATATTCCCACCATCTACTTCATAGGATTTTACTTCTAGCGAGAACAATGGAAACTTCACCTGTCTTTTCATGCGGTGCCACACTATTTTTGACTGCTAATCAATTAAAGATCAGATAATGACCTCCAGTCACTCAGGCCCTACCCTGGGCATCTCTTGGTAAACTAATATTTGTCTTTACCAGATTCACAGATAAGTTTCTGTATAAATCTAAGGGAGGATCAATTGAGAAAAAAACTATCAAATACCTTTAATGAGCATTTTCTCAAGATCCCACCCTAAAACAGTGGCTGAATTCTCTTTATCAGCTTTGGTTAAGGAGGCACGCCATTAATCCTGAAGATTTTTTCTAGAGGTGGCCAGAGCAATAGCACAGTCATGGGGGTGGGGGACGCTTTGCTTTGCACGCAGCTGACCTGGGTTCGATCCTCGGCATCCCATATGGTCCCCCAAGCGCCGGCAGGAGTAATTCCTTAGTGCAGAGGAAGGAGTAACCCCTGAGCATTGCCAGGTGTGACGCAAAAAATAATTCCCTAGAATAGGTGAAACTGGTTCACACACCTCCAGCAGACATGTTGCAAATGGTTTCTTCCCAGATTTGAAGCAATAACTTTGAGGGTGATATGAGTAATCTGTTCTTATGCTTCTTGACCTTCGGATCAAACTGGGCACTCTTATTCTTTCTACTCTGCCTACCTGATCTTTGGCCTTCACCCTTCCAGTTTTCCTCTGCACAGTGCCAGATGAAAAACATAAATGTGGGGCCGGAGCGATAGCCCAGCAGGTAGGGTGTTTGCCTTGCACGCGGCTGGCCTATGCTGGCCTGGGTTCAATCCCGGCATCCCATATGGTCCCCTGAGCACCGCCAGGAGTAATTCCTGAGTGCAGAGCCAGGAGTAACCCCTGAGCATCGCCAGTGTGACCCAAAAAAGAAAAAAGAAAAAAAAAACATAAATGCAATAATACACCCTATTTTAAAACCCTCCATTGATTTTTCCTCAGCCATAATCCTACATACAAGGTCCTTCTCAGTGTGATAGCAGAAATAGGAATGAAGTCAAATTCAGCTCCACCTCCTCATTTAAGAAAAGCTCAGCAATGATTATCAGAGGCGGTTTGACCCTTCCTCTCTAAAGGTTTAATCTATACCACTGACAGGAAAAGAGAAATCCTGAGTCATTATAGGAAATAATCAGTTCCCATGCCTGAATCATTCCCCTTTGAACTTTTTTAAAACAGAAGAGATCCCTGCCTTTTCATTCCTTCCTCACAGTAAAAGCAGCTTACAAATAACAGCTCTTACCTTCCAGGATCCGCTCGGCATTCCTCTGGTAACTCTCCACGGTCTCTGCCATGAATCGGGCTGTTGCCAGGTGGTTCCACAGAATCTCACAGCTTTCATCGTTTTTCTCCCACATGTCGGTTCCTTGAAATGTGACAGCCTGGCGCTCCATTAAGGTCACAAGGGGCATTAGTAGTGGGACTGATATGTTGTTTGGTGGAATGCATGTGGTCTCTGAAAAACAAGGATAAACCTTTTCCATCACTATCACTATCTTCCCGTTCATCATCTACTTGCTAGAGTGGGCACCAGTAACATCTCCATATGTCCTGTCTCATGCTAGTAGAACCCAAAGGCATCCGCTTGCTCCAGGAACATAAAGAGCCTCAAACCATTATATTAGGTCATGGGAATGACCTAATATAAATGTTACTGGTATTTGGCATATCAAATACTACAAAGCGGCTTGCCGTGCAGGTGGCATATTCTTATAGTCACCTCTAAATAAAGCATTTATTGATGAACGTGGCGGCCGCGAGTGGGCTGTGATAGTCTGGTCTGCTGGGTGGAGTTGTGATGAGAGGGAAGTCCGGATGTGGAAAATGGCGGCCCCCATGGAGTAGGGGGTCGTCTGGCTTGTTGTGAGGCTCTGCTGGGGTGGCAGGTTAGGGCTAGAACCTGCCATGCCTCCCGGGCGCCTCATGAGTGGCTGGGCACAGGGAGAGCAAGTAGCAGCTCTGCCCCATGTCTGAGAGTCTCTGGTTCAGCATACCTGGGCGGATTGAAAAAAAAAAAAAAAAACTGCTGCAGGGTGTGTGTCGATGATCCGGGCTGTGATAGTCTGGTCTGCTGGGTGGAATTGTGACGAGAGGGAAGTCCGGATGTGGAAAATGGCGACCTCCATGGAGTAGGGGGTTGTCTGGATTGTTGTGAGGCTCTGCTGGGCGCCTCATGAACCTTTTCCATATATTCCATATATTTTTTCCAAAGGTAAGCACAGAGTGAAGGGTGGTAGCCACCTACATGTGTATTGTTTTAGCCACCACAGACCTTCTACAAGCAGTGCTCTCCTCTGAGAAAAGCCTGAATGGCCCCTTCCGAAATACAACCTGTGAAGATACTCACCTCTGCCTTCATGCAGGAGTTTGCTAAAAGGCTTTAGCTGTTTCTCATATAGAATGGCTGTCTGAGTGTACTGGTGCCGCAGAGCTGTCCATGTTTTCTCCAATCTTGTGATCTGGAAAAAATGTGTTTCTCTGAAAGGAGCATTCAGGAAAATGGAATCCCCCTATTCTCATCTTGTCCTGCTTATCCCAAAGACACCAGATTCTGTGTGCGTATCTACACCTTTTATAGGAAAAACATTAAGTTTTAAATATGAAAAATTTAAAAAGTGTTTAGATTTTTGAAACCAGAGGACAAATTTCCATGAGTGAAATGATACTGGATCAAAGACTAGACTGACTTCGGTAGGCACTGCCAGCTGCCCTCTGTGAACTTAGTACTCAAGCAAGGATATGGAAACGTGATGCTAATTGCTCGGTTACTTGTAAGTAATGGTGACAGAGGTACTGCCCAGACCACATGATGCCCCTTCTCATTTCTTTTCTTTTCTTCTTTAACAATTTAGTTAGCACCAAGATATGCTGCCAATGCCTGAGGAGAAATGCTCAAGCTTTCTACATGAATGAGACAAGGAGGTCCTGACTATCCATTATTTGTAGAATTTTCATTTGATCCTCAGAAGAGATTACTTGCCCACTGGCTTGACAGACTGTCCTCAACAGGGGCACCTTCCGGGCCTCCTAAAAAAGCACATGCTCCCACAGAACATCCCCTTCCCTACTTCCAGAAACTGTGCTGGGGGGCTTCATGTACTGTTGGTTCAGAACTTGAAATCATAGTGGGTTTTGGAGATTAGGATGTATGACATAAGGAAAAATCTGTTACTTCAAAAGTGTGCCCAGGTAAGCTGAGTGTGTGCTCTGCCTCAGGGCAGGGGCTGCAAATAGCAGCCTCCTTGCTAGTGTCCACAAGCTAGTGTCCACAAGGTTATATTAGGGAACAGAAACAGCTTTTCTGAGTTCTTTGCAATGGACATTCGTATGTGCTCTTATGCTCTCATAGTGCTCCCATACATAAGTGGATGCCTCTGGGATGCCCCAGGGCATAGTCATCATGCACAACAAACTCTAGAGGAGCAAATGATTGGGGCTTTATGCAGACGAGTGTCAAGGTACTCATTCCAGTGTACTCAGTGGCTCATCCCAGACCACTCTGGGGTCGTGCAGATCCCTGACTGTGGGGTCCTGGACAAATGGCAGGGGCTGAGAGCTGCCTCAAGTCAGAGCTATGCATACATATTGAACTTACCTTTCAAGATGGACTAACAGGGCCAGTGACCTGGTACGCACAATCTGTGTGTGGTCACACCAAGGCAGTGGGGCTTACCTGCGGCATCTCCAGGGCTTTCATCACGGCTGAGAAAGAGTAGAGGTCCCCCATGGAGTCCTTCAGTTCCACCGCCACCTGGATGATCCTGTCGAGGGTAGCAGCACGTTCCTCCAGGGTGCCCGTGCAGCCAAGGATGTCCACTGCAATGCCGATGGCCATGGTGTGGTGTCTGAGCAAGAGACAGGCAGTCAGGCTGGGGCTGATTTGCTGGTAGTTGAGACAGTTTGGGTGCAAACAGACCATCCCACACTAGGCTAACTAAAGCAGGGCCTGAGTGTGCTCCCAGGGTGCACTGTGCTGAGTCCAAAGGCCAGAAGCCCCAGGACAGGCAGAGGTGCTCAGGACTCCTGACTTCCACAGGGAGAGGTACCAAAGGCATTCCCAACACCCACAGGGGAATTTCTGCCTTAGAGCAACTCCAGTCCCTTCCACTGATGAGAGAGGAAGCCTCAGTTTCCCTTCCCCACCTGCTGAGAGTGGCATCATTTTCATTGCCACCATTCTACGATTTTTGGAGCTCCCTTAAGCCAGAGGGTATTTACCCTTTCCTCAAATACGTAACCTAAAAGGTCTCAGACATATTGACCTTAGTAGCCTAAAGATCCAATTCTATAAAAATCCTATGTAAGGAGCCCAACCTTGTCGTAAGCAAAGTTCCTCCCTTTTAGGGAGTTATTTTCTCTCTTACTTTTCTGTAAAGCTTTATTTTTTTTCAGTTTTAAAATTATTTTTTTATATAGTCCAGGAGTCTCTATTTTTAAACCTCTCCCATGCCACCGGTTCCTAGGGAATGAGCTCCCACAGCTCAGGCTCCTTTCCAGTTCTCACAGTGTGCTTCAGCTCAACCCAAGTCCCTTTCTCTAGCTTCTTTTTCTGATCATTTCCCTTCACCGTTCCAGGAAGCTGCCTCGTCACTTTGAGTGCTTAATATGCACAATACAAACAGTAATTCTCTGGGTGAGAATTTTGCCCTTGACTTGTCTGTTTGCCACATTGCCAACAGAGTGTTGGCTAAGGCTGTAGACGCTGCCAGTTTTGCCATGGTAACATTTGTAGGGCATTCCTTTTTGGACAGTGCCATTCCATGTAATTCTGCAATATCACATCTATCTATCTATCTATCTATCTATCTATCTATCTATCTATCTATCTATCTATCTATCTATCTATCTATCTATCTATCTATCTATCTATCTATCTATCTATCTATCTATCTATCTATCTATCTATGTATCTATGTATCTATCTATCTCTCTCTCTATCTATCTCTCTCTCTATCTCTCAATCTATGTATGTATCTATGTATGTTATCTATGTATGTATCTATGTATGTATCTATGTATGTATGTATGTATGTATCTATCTATCTATCTATCATCTATCTATCTATCTATCTATCATCTATCTATCTATCTATCTATCTATCTCTATCTATCTATCTCTAATATTTTATTATACCACTGCGAGAGATAGGATTACAAAGATGTTCATGTTTGGGTTTCGGTCGCACAGTGTTCCAGCACTCATCCCTCCACCAGTGCACATTTCCCACCACCAATGTTCCCAATTCCCTCTCCCCTCACCTAGCCTGCCTCTATGGCAGGTTCTTTATCTCTTCCCTCTCTTCCTTCTCTTACACATTGTGGATGCAATACCACCTTTCTTGCTGATCCGCATGTATGTGGACACAGGAACAACTCCATATTGTCTAAAATATCTAGAGAACATATAGCGAATGCCCTTCTTTCCCTTGTCTTGGTCATTTTTGTGATTTACTGGAAGATGGCAGTTCCGACCAAAAAAAAAAAAAAAGTAAAGCTTTTCTGCTTGAGTATAAGCGTATTTAATATTCAGTTTCATTCCTGTTAAAACTGAAGCTGGGAATTGCTGACCAGAGAGACCCTCCATCCCTACCTACCTCCCTGAACTCCTGGAGGGACAGGAAAATGAATGTGCTTGGCTTAGGAAGAGGACACGGTGTTGGAAGGAAGGAGACACCATGAATGGTGTGTCCACTGTCTACGGGCCAGACAGCAGATGAGACGAGGGTTTCCTGTGAGGGCAAATCCTCCTCAGTGGAAATTCCATATCTGCCAACAATCCTTTTTCTCATCCTGAGTTCCATGGGTCAATTTCTCAGACCCAGGACAGGAAGCCTTTGTGTGACAGTGGGCTGATGTGAGTGGGGCACAGGGGCAGCTACACACTGTGGTCCTATTCTCTCCCTAGACTTGACTGACTTTAGGCTGCAACTGTCTCAATCATGAGTTCTTTCCACTGGGCCACGGTGCTCCCTAAAGCATCTCCCTGCGCCTGTATTCAATACCTCTGCCGCTCTTGCTCAGGCTCCTGGGGCCCAGGGAGGTGTGATTCACCTGCAACAAAGCCCAAAGTGGGCAGGTGCTGCTCCTGGGAGCCACCCAGTGTAGCCTCGGGTGTTTCTGGTTGTTTGCAGAGCAGCTGATGCTTACCCTGGTGGCTCAGACGTGAATGTGGTTTAATGAACAAAAACTGCAGTGTCAGTATCAATTTCCAGGGAGGTGGGGGCTGCTGAGTGTTTTTTTTTCTATGTGGATATGGTGTGGGCCAATTAAGTTTGGGAACCTCTGTCTAGTGCCTAGTTTTTCTACCGTTTGCAGAATGAGCTGAGGAGCTCTGGGGTCTTGCACACAGCTGAGTCTGTCCCTCCCTCCACCCCGGGCCCATTTTGTTCTTTGTCCTTTTTCTCCCCTTCCCCTCAGTTCTTAGATCTCTTAACCAATGGAACCTAGCCTAGACTTAAAGTTTATTTTTATTACCTGTTGTATTTACAGGATAGCTTTTGCCACCTCTCTGCCAAGTGTTGAAGTCAAACATTTTGGATGTTTCCTTTGATTAACAGTATACTGACTTCCTGAAGTGGCAGTGAAACTTTGTTTTTCCCCCACTGTGTCTAGCTGGGTGTTAATGAAAAGTCTATTTACTTCAAGCCTGTCTTCCGACAGTTGCTTAGGCCACTGTATCCATTCATTCAACATCTGCCTCCAACCTCCTCTGTACACCCTGGGAAAACAATTTGGCCTGCTGGTCTGGGGCATGAAATGTTTTTCCAAGGACTTTGCTCCACAGAGGCTCTGGGTGGCGCGGAAGTTAATGCTGCACTCTGGTACAGGATTTGAGTCTCAAACACAAGAAGGTGATGGCACTTAACCTTTCACGCTGGCTCTGTTCCATGCACTGTACTGTAGAAAACTGCTTCCCAGGCCCCAGTGATAGGTCACACAGGTCAGCCTCGGGCAGGAAACAAGCCAAGAAGCAAGACCCCCCAGTCAGTGGGCCATCAGGAGAGAGAAATGTATGTGGACAAGACTGAAAGTCAGAAAACAATTTAGAAGCCACCAACATGAACAATTCAGTCTGGACCCAAAAGGCATGTCCCAGAGCATGTCATGATCCTGATAAAGCAAGTCTGGGAACCAGGGGTGATTCAGGCTGAGATATACCACGGGATCTGACTGCATTGCTCATCTCAGATGAAAATGGGGTCACTGCACCCAGACACAGAGGGCAAGTGTGGGGTTCAATAAGCCAGTCCTAGAGCCTGAGCTCAGAAAAAGAGGCAACTCAGAAAGTTCACAAACGGCAGGGGCACAAATGCACAGCACACGGCTGGCTCAGGCCACAGCTTTCCCTCTTCTCCGTGTGCTCCTGGTGGCGTTCTAGGTGTTTCTATGGGTTCTGATGGACCTGCCTTATCGGACTTTGAGGCCTACCTGACACCGAAGGCTTTAGGACTTGTAAAACAATCAACAGTGAAAGCAAAGCATTTAGGGTGGCTCTAGGTTCCTGTACTGGGTCAGGGTACATCAGGCCTCACAGAAAGACAGTACTGCACAGGTGGTGACCCCAGCGGACACCATGGGCAGCAAGTTAGGGCCACTGCAAAATCAGTTGTAAACGTAGAACATCAGAGTGTAAGACAGTCTTCCTCAAGTCAGCCAGGTGTGTGTAACAGAAAGGTCAACTTCTCCGGTACTATGAGAACCTTCCTTTGTGTTGCTTCTTATAACCATGCCTCACTGGAGCTGGAGGGAGAACTCAACAATGGCTAAGTGTATGCTTTGCATCGAGAACACCTGGTTCAACCCCCAGCACCACATATGGTCCCCTAGACACCATCCAAGTGCAGAGGGGGAGGGGCAGAGCTCCTGAGTATCACCAGGTGTACCCCTCCCCCAAACCAAAAAACTCTGTTTTATAGTTTCTAAACCTTCATTGTTCACAGACGGGGATTGAATGGTCAGCCAAGGCGCCAGCTTTCCAGGACAAGAGCACAGTGACACTTTAGTGGCTGGAACCCTATTGCTGTCATACCCTGGCCTCTGACCTCCTGCTTCAAAGCAAACGTTGTTTGGACTGTGACCTCCCCAACCTTTCCCACAAACTCCCACTTAACTCCTAAAGCAAGCCTGAACTCCAGAGAGACAAGGGGTACAGCTGAGTGAGTGGGGTGCTCGAGACAGGAGAACATGGCCGGGTGCAGAGGGCAGCTGGCACTCAGCTCTGCCCCAGGGTGGCAGGAGAGATGGGTCTGCTCACTCACACGAGCCCATCCTCCATCCTCTCCTCCACCCCTCCAGGAGCAGGGACAAAAATGTGTCCTTTGTTCCCGGACTTCCTCTGTGCTGCCTCTCTGTACAGCTCTAGGAAATCGTCTGGTGGCAACTTCTGGGAAAAGTTGGCCCAGACTCGTGCACCTTCCAGGGTGCAGCTGCAGGACTGGTAGGGGCCATGTCCCCCCTCTGCTCTGAGAGGGCGAAACGTAGAGGACAAGGCAGCTCACCGCTCAATGATGTCCAGGCGCAGCTGGTGGCCATACGGCAAGGTAATGAGCTCCAGCCCCGAGCTCACGCCCATGTGCCTCTTCATCTCCTCAGACACGTCCAGGATCCGGAGTCACCTGGAGGGACATGAAGTGAATGAGGTGGGAAGGAAGGCGGTTGTGGAGGGCACAGGCTTAGTGCCCAGATATGCATGAGCCACTGGAAACTTTTTGTGCACCATCGGAGGATTCTGACACGCATTCTGGAATATACAGCCCAGTACTGAGATCCACCTACAGAACTGTTTCTACCCAGTCAGAATATGGTTTAGTACCTTGAGTTCTAGACAGACACCCAGGTCCAACCCCACTGCACCATTACCCTGCCAGCAGCGAGTCTTGGAGTGTGCAGGGGCGACGGATCCCCAGCAGGAAACTGCTCCCCAGCCCAGCACATATCGCCGCTGCGGCTCTGCCATTCATGTTCTCACTTAATGGGAGGGCTGGCAGCTGTTACCCTTAATGGCACTCCTAGGAGCCAGAGAATGCTTCCTACGTCTGGAAGCTATTAGGGATGTGTATAGTGATTTGAATCCCCAGATCTACAACACAACCTGCTTTACCCCCCAGCATTCCTTCCGTCAAGGAAAGCTTTGTTTGCCTCAGCTTGCTGCGGCCTCCTGGGTTATAGTCCCCAATCACAGCTCAATGGAGCTAGGAATTAGTTGGTCACTTATAGTTATTACACATTGCCCCAAAATACTACCACTGTGTCAGTACAGCTCAAGAATGAGGCTAATGACATTGTGCAGAGCACTCACAAGCAGATACAGCAGGCCTGGCCAACCCTGGACATGCAGCAGGCTCAGAAGGCGCCATCTCCTTCATCCAGGGAGCCTGTCCTTGGCTAGAATTGTCTCAGGCAGCTGAGCAGCCCAGATAGCTTCAGAGCAGGCCAAAGCCAAGCCAACACTGGCAACTTCAACTACTATAATTAACCCTGACCCTTAACTTCTGTGGGTGAGCAAAGGAACCCAAGGGAAGTGAGCCGGGAGAAATCAGCGGCCCAGTGGCAGGACCCAGAATACAACGCAGAGCTCTCTGTGTTCTTGGGGCCTCCCAGACACCACTGCCAAGTTGCTTCCTCGAGTACTTTTGCAAAGGATCGAATGACCTTCAAACCCCAAGAAGCTATCTGAAATCCCAGTTGTGAATCGTGGGCCATGTGGAAGGAGGAAGAATTCTGGCCCCAAATCTGGAAAGAGATTTGCACCTTGACCACAGCCAGCTCCTCCAGTCCCTGTGGTCATGCTTTGCTTGTTTAAACAGCTGCCCTGCCAGAGGCCTGGCAGGTCTGTCCTCCAGTGCACACACAC
This sequence comes from Cryptotis parvus, assembly GCA_021461705.1. NCBI lineage: Eukaryota > Metazoa > Chordata > Mammalia > Eulipotyphla > Soricidae > Cryptotis > Cryptotis parvus. Next base: position 59,713 of record JAJIBD010025224.1, read on the forward strand.
TCTGTGTTATACTCCCAAAGGTGTGTGTCATCTTATTCTGGAAGCATTAGTATCTAGAGGGATCCCTGCTTTGAGAGGCAAAAGCCATCGCCTCTTTTCCTACAGCGTAAACATGCAGCCCCAGTCCCCAATATTACTTTCCTGGGATGCCACCAGAAGAAGGCACACCTATTTCCTCCAAGCGGGCTCTGGGACACGGGAGGTCCTGAGCTCACCAGCAGTAGGGCCACATGTGCCTCCTAGCAGGGCACAGGGGGTGGCAGAGGGGCTGCCCTGGCTCTCAGCCTTCACGGTCTTTGCTCTCCTCGCCCTGTACATCTCTAAACTATGACTGCTTCAACTGCTTCCTCTCCCCATTCCCTCCACTCCCTTCTACCAAGAAATGCAAACCTGGGTGGGCACTGTCATAAACACCTTGCATGGACAGATTAATGCCTTTGTTTTAAATTCATGCTGTGTCTTCAGAACTGTTGCCACGCTGTCAGTGATGTGGCTCCCTGTAGGGTTGTAACCCCCAGTGTGAGAACCAGGGGGTTGGCCCCCTAACCCTGCAATCCGGGGAGGGAGGGGGCGGGTCTGGTCAGGTCTTTCCCAGCTGCAGCGGACTGCCAGATATGTGGGACACTGACCTCACCATTGGATCTCCCCTGCTTCCTGCTCTTTGGGTCATGTGTCCCATGCAGCAACCTGTTGTATGCAAGAAGGAGCTTAAAGATAAGGGCTGGAGCAATAAAATGGTGGGCAGGCAGCTGCCCCAGGTTCAATCCCCAGCATCACCACATATGGTCTCCCTGAGCCCTGCTAGAGTGATCCCTGATTTCAGTATTACTGTATCACTGTCTTCCCATTCATCATCGATTTGCTCGAGCGGGCACCAGTAATATCTCCATATGTCCTGTCTCATGCTAGTAGAGCCCAAGGGCATTTGCTTGCTCCAGGAACATAAAGAGCCTCAAACCATTCCATCAGGTCATGGGAATGAGGTCTATAATTGTTACTGGTATTTGGCATATCAAATACAACACGGGTAGCTTGCCAGGCTCTGCCGTGCGGGTGGCATACTCTTTGTAGTCACCTCTATCTCCAGCATTTATTGATGAACCGCGCGCCGCAAGAGCCAGGCTGTGATAGACTCTTCTCCCTGATTTCAGAGCAGAAATAATCCCGAAGCACCGCTGGGTGTGGCCAAAAAAACAATAACCACAACGAAACCCAAAACCCTTCAAACAAACCAAAAACCGCTCAACATTGACATAGCAACCCACCAGCCCACACCTACATGCTGCTACCCAAAGCCTGGGAGATGCTGTAGACATTCAGTCAAGAGCTTCTCCGTGTGACCCTCAAAACTCATCTCAGGGACCAGGGTGATAGTCCAGGGCAAGGGAGACCTGGCTCAATCTGCACTACGCTCCCCCACCCAGATACCACAGCCCTGCTGGCTTAGAGCCATTCGCCAAAAGCTGAGCATCACTGGAAACAGCCACATGACCTAGCAAAGGGCTGAGCTAGAGCTCTGTCTGCAGTCCCAGAAACAGGTGGGGCAGACAAGACTCAGGCTATGCATCCCCAAAGGCAAAAGTTCTCTCTATGGCAAGGGGCCTATGGGTCTCAGGGGATGCTGATCTAGCACTGAGCCCCACTGAGCCCAGGGAGGGAGCAGGAGCAGACACTACACTCTCGAGACTACCCACCACTCTGGAGACCTTTCTGGGCATGTGCCCTGAGTGCTGGAGGTCAGAACAGCCCGAGGGCCCCAGATGCACCTGGCTGGTGCCTGCTCCTGGCTTCCTGGTCACCCTTTAGGAATGGGCAACAACCTTCTAGTTTTATTTCCCTCTAAGGGGAGGCTGGTGGGACCGGTTCTACAGCCTGAAGTCAGGAATTCCAGAAAGAGAAGGAAACAGCAGTGCACTGAGGGGGGGAGGTAGAACAAACGCACTCAGGTACAGGTCTCAGGTGCCCCATGGGGCTCTCCCAGAGCACTGTGAGGAGCAGAGGCAAGGAGGAAGCAGCAGCAGAAGGCAGCGGGCTGCAGCCCCTTCCCTGAGAGCAGACTGGATGCTGGAGGGAGAAGACCCAGACCTCCCTGCAAAGGCCGTGTCGGCACCTCACTGCCTCTGTCCCCACCAAGTTCTGAGGTCGCAGGGGGAGGAATTGGGTTCCCTCCTGGGACTTAGATTCTTCTGAAAACCCAGGTCTGTGCATTCACAGGCATCCCCCCAGGGATGTAAGGAGGCATCCGCCAGGCGTCTCTACTAGGGCCAGGGTGAGACCACGAACCTGCAATCCTCCAACCGGGCAAAGGAACTGAGCTTGCTCTAAGGCAAAGTGCCCCAGACATACAGCCCACACCACTTCCCTACCTGCTTCCAGAAACAACCCTGGAAACATTTTCTGTAAGGAAACAAAGTGCGCCCAATTATATCAGACTATCTCTGCCTCCCAGATCACTCCAGCACCCTGGGGAGCGGAGGGATGGAGGGCTGTTATCATCCACATTCGGAACTACTGCTCTAAAGTGAAGTTTTAACATGCAAATTATCTGACTACTTGTGACTATTACCCAAGAGCAATACCTACATACACACACTAGCACTACCCACTTGCTAACCCAAGAACGTTCTCTCTCTCTCTCTCTCTCTCTCTCTCTCTCTCTCTCTCTCTCTCTCTCTCTCTCTCTCTCTCTCTCTCTCTCTCTCTCTCTCTCTCTCTCTCTCTCTCTCTCTCTCTCTCTCTCTCTCTCTCTCTCTCTCTCTCTCTCTCTCTCTCTCTCTCTCTCTCTCTCTCTCTCTCTCTCTCTCTCTCTCTCTCTCTCTCTCTCTCTCTCTCTCTCTCTCTCTCTCTCTCTCTCTCTCTCTCTCTCTCTCTCTCTCTCTCTCTCTCTCTCTCTCTCTCTCTCTCTCTCTCTCTCTCTCTCTCTCTCTCTCTCTCTCTCTCTCTCTCTCTCTCTCTCTCTCTCTCTCTCTCTCTCTCTCTCTCTCTCTCTCTCTCTCTCTCTCTCTCCACGCTCCCTCTCCCAGACCTGTACTGAGTTCCCCGGTTCCCCCAGTCCCGTTTTCAGGGCCATCTGTTTAACACACTGTGGTTTAAACCACAGGTGGCTTAGTGCCTTCCTTAGCACTAACTAAGTACCAGCGTCTGTTAAATAGGGATGGCCAATGCCTGCCTACTATTTCTCATGCTGTTTCAGGTCTCCCTGCAATACCCACTTTCCCCACTGTGAGCCCACGAGCAAGTAACTGGGCGCTCCCTGGAGGAAGGCTCAGGATTTCCTGTCATGATTCATGAGGCAGGAAATTCACTGAGAAAACCCAGTTCCTAAACAAGCCCTGACCTTTGAGGAGACTGGATCTCACTGAACTAGAAAACCAGACGGGCCAGGAAGTAGGAGCGGCTTGTGCTGTGCAGAGCAGGGTGGGGTCTGCCACCCGCACCTGCTCACCAGGAGTAACCAGGGAGCAGGTGGCTGCCCCAAGACACACAATTCTGGAAGGAAGGTCCTTGCAAAAATAATGACAGAGGAGCCAGAGTGATAGTACAGCAGGCAGGGTGTTTGTTTGGACAGGGCCAAGCCAGGTTCCATACCTGGCTACCCATGTTCCCCAAGCACCGCCAGGAGTGATTCCTGAATGCAGAGCTGGGAGTAAGCCCTGAGCATCGCCAGGCTCACAAACAATGATGATGCTCAGCCATAGGAATAGTTATGAGATGTTCTCCAATAAAGGAAGCAGGGTGTGAATTGTTTATCCACCTGCGTCATTTCTGCAGTATACACAGATAAACGTACACTGTCTCCATGTTGCTATTTGCTGAGCAAATGTCAACAATGGTGGTCACTGTGCGCCTGGATTTTGTATGATTTTATTTCCTTTCTTGTCATCATGTTTTATTATTTTTCTACAGTTATATTTTAAAACTATAACTTAAAATTGTACTTTAAATTTTTCTAAAATTAGGAAGTATTGCTTGTTTCAAAAAAACATATATTTAGGGGCCAGAGTACAACTTGCTTTGCATACAGCCAACCTGGGTTAAGTCCTCCTCACCCCATTTTTTTTTTTTTTTGCCTTTTGGGTCACACCTGGCGATGCTCAGGGGTTACTCCTGGCTCTTTGCTCAAGAATTACTCCTGGCAGTGTTCAGGGGACCATATGGGATGACGGGGATCGAACCGGGTCAGCTGCATGCAAGGCAAATGCCCTACCCGCTGTGCTATCAGTCCGGCCCCTCCTCACCCCGTTTAGTCCTTTGTCCCCTGAGTCCTACCAGGAGTGATCCCTGAGCGCAGAGGCAGGAATGAGCCCTGAGCACGGCTAGATGTGGAGCACACACACACACAGCTGTATTTCCCTAGACCACTTTAGTAAATTGAGTTATTCAAATAACACACATAAAAATCACCAAGCCTCTGCTGCTCCATAAAGTACATTTTCACCTATAATCCACTCTTTTCTAGACTTAGCTTTACTGGGGACGTTGAGGCCAGGGAAGCGCTCTCTCTCTCTCTCTCTCTCTCTCTCTCTCTCTCTCTCGTTTTTGGACCACACCTGGTGGTCCTCTGGGGCTACTCCAAGCTCTGTGCTGAATGGTGCGTAGGGGCTGGGCAGGGGCTGATCAGGTCATCATGCCACATGCCCTCTAGCCCCTCAGCACCCAGAAGGAGAGATGTAGTCAGTGGGAGCACAACCACCTGCTGAGAAGGGAGGTTTGGAATGTGGGGGTGTTACGTATGGTCCTGGGATCCTGCCTCCAGCCCTGTACCCCAGGCAAATAAATTCCACAGCTTTCTGTCTGGACAAAGGTTGTCCTGACCTGTGGGTCCCACCCTATGAGTAAGCCTCAGCCTGGGTTATCTTCGGGCTTCTCTGAGCACAGCTCTCAGCACATTTCCCAAAGAGCTTGGTCTTCCCCCTCCCTGCAGGGTGCTGGAAAGATGGGGAGGAGGGTGGAGTTGTGGGTACATTTTAGTTGTTCCCTTAAAGCAGGCCAACTTTTAGGGCCAGAGAGAGGACTGAGTGAGGCGCTTGCCTGGCCCGGCACCGGCCCACACTCACCCGGCAGTCCATATTCAGCATGTGGCGGGCGATGACCTTGGGGTCGTTTTGGATGAACAGCTCCTTGGCGCGCTTCAACATGGCCGTCTCCAGGGGCTTGTTCTCTGGCGGCAGCAGCTTAGACTCAAAGTTATTGGGCCGAAAGGAGGAGGCTGTCTCCAGGAGCGGGGGCACGAACACCCCCAGGGTCTCCTGCCCCTGATCCAGCAGCACTGTGGAGGTCCCCCAAGGCCTCCCCGGTCCTCATCGTCAAGGATCAAGTAGCTGGTGCCAGAGTTCCGGGGCCCTGGTGTCCTTTTCTGTTTGCCGGTCAGCAGCTCCACGTAGCTGTCCTGAGCAGGAAAGGGGGACCTAGGGGGCCTGTCGCAGCCCGCAGCAAAGGTGGAATTCAGTTCACAGTAGTTGGCCTCCACGTGGGGCCAGGTGGACGGAGACCGGGGAGCCTTGAGGCTGGGTGCTTTGCAGGGTTTCGGAGGCGGCTTAGGGCACAGCTGGCTGTCTGAACCCCTCAATGCCTCCCCTGCCCTGCCGTCCGGGGAGACTCTCCGCACCACCGCTGGGCTCAGTGTGGGCTCGCTGCCTGTCCGGAAAACGGGTGAGTTGGGGCAGGGGCTTGTGTCCACACTCGGGGACTGAGGGGGCAGCTTGCAACCTGTGGAGGAAAGGGGGGGCAGTCAGGAAAGGCTCAGCACACATAGGGATCTCAGAACAAAACCTGGCAGCATGCATGGCCTTGGATTTCTCTCCTCACCTAGAGAAGGCCTGAGATTATCCTCCCACAGCCCTATCCAGAGCCTTCTATAGCATTTCAAGGGCTACGCTGGCCCCAGCACACATCAGGGGCCGATTCTGTGCCCCAGGCAGCTGGCTGCCATGCCCTGCTGTGGTCACAGGAGGCTGACATCAGAACAGGGAAATGCCCAGAGCTTGGAGAGCAGGGAGTGACCTACTCTTGCCCGAAGAAACAGTAGAAAGAATGAGGTCCTTGCAAAGCCTGGGGGTGGTGGTGGGGAGGCGGATAGCCAGCTCTAGGGAGAACTCGAGAGCCTGAAAAGGGAGAAGGAGTCTCCGAGAGGACTCAGGGGGCATCGGAAAGTACCAAAGCAGGTCTGTTATGGAAACAATGAAACGCCACCCCTGTGCCTGTGTCCAGAATTGCTCGGTTTCTCCACGTCTCATGCACCCTCACGCCGGTGGCTGGGAAGGGACTGGCGGGGAAAGGGAAGTCTTTGGGGTCAGCTGCTCTAAGACAAGTCCCAGCATCATCCCCACACCTTTGCTCTGTTGGTGACAAAGGGGGCAGGGGCGTTTGCATGAGAGCCACTCAGTGAATGAATGAGCTCAGAATCCAAGAACAGGCTCTATTTCCGCCTTAGCCACTGACCAGATGGAGAATCTGGACAAACTATCTGACCTCTGTGCCTGTGTTTTCTCAGCTGCATAACGGGAAGTATCATGGTTGCTCTCAGAGGCTGGTTACAATGCTGAAAGCCAGTCTAGGGGCCAGAGAGATAGAACAGCAGGTAGGGCACTTGCCTTGCATGAGAGTGACCTATGTTCTATCCCTGCTACTCCATATGGTTTCCCAAATCCTGTTAAGAATGGTCCCTGAGCACAGAGCCAGGAGTAATCCCAGCGTACTGCTGGGCATGACACACACACAAATATAAAATAAAATAAAATAAAAATCGGTTTCGTGCCTGGGCTGCAGCTTGGAGGTCAGCGCGTGCCTTATAAGTGGGAGGTCCTGGGCACCCAAATGAAATAAGGGAAGGGTCCAGGGGAGCAGCTCAAAGTTCTGGTGCACATACTTTGCATGCAGGAAACCCAGGTTTGATCCGGGCACCACTAAGAGTGATCCTGAAGCGATATTTCAGGTGTAGCTCCTGAGCTCCTCAGGATGTGGCCCCACTCAAGCCAAAAAAGTTTTTAAATTAAATAATAAAAGATAAAATAAAAAAATTTAAAAAGTAAACTGTGGGCAACACACACAGGCATGCAGTTCTGATAAGAATCCAGATGCAGGGGCCGGAGCGATAGCCCAGCGGGTAGGGCGTTTGCCTTGCGCGGCCCGGCCATGCCGGCCCGGGCTCGATCCCCAGCATCCCATATGGTCCCCGAGCACCGCCAGGAGTAATTCCTGAGCGCAGAGCCAGGAGAAACCCCTGAGCATCACCGGGTGTGACCCAAAAAAAGAAAAAAAAAGAATCCAGATGCAGTTGTACAAATCCCAGCCCCTCCAACCAGAGCCTCCAGGCCATCCCAAAGCGCAGGGGAAGCAGCCTGACGGAGTCCAGGGCCACCTCCCCAGGCAGGCCCCCAGCTAGCCCTGTACCTACCGATGGGCAGGTAGCTCTCCGACTGGTGCGCTTTGAGGGCTAAGGCTCTTCTGTCCTGCATGTGATCCAGACAGGCCGGCTGGCTGCCGCTCTTCTCTTTAATTCTGAAGCAAAAGGCGAGAGAGGCAGAATCACAGCATAAGACACAGACCTTCAGGCAGTGTCATGGGAAATTTCCCGGGAGAGTGTGAGAGCAGTAAGAGCAAAGGAATGTCTCCTGTGAGCGGAAGTTGCTGAAGGGGCCATGAAGGCTGCCTGTACCGGGAGTTCCAGGCGCCAGGAAAGCTTGCAGAGAACATCGGACAAATTCACAAACCCAGTAGGAACTATTTAATTAACTAATGCGCTTTTTTTTTTTTGGCCAAGTATGGCCACGAGGAAGAAAGCTGTGGGGCCAAACTCACTTCAGAGCTCCCCAATCCCCCCAATCTGCAGGCATGGCCCAGGGCTATCTTGCTCATCTCCAGGCTACTCTGGGGGACGCTGCAGCCAGTCAGACAACAATCTGATGAGTACAGCCACGGCACAGGGGCAAAGGACACTTAACCCTGGCCACCATTCCTTAGCGTCCCTCTGTTCCCTTCCAACCCAGGCTGGAACTTTCTCTAACTAGTGCCAAGAAACAGATCTCTCTTTTGCAAAGAGACAGCAATGTACGAGCCAGGCTGTTTCCTGCGTCCTCCCACAAGTTTATGTGACAGAAATTGCTGAGTTCTTCCCTACCTTTGTAAGCGTCAGAAGCAAAAAATAAAAGCCCAAAAAGAAAAAAAATCCACTTCCCCCAAACAAACACACAAACAGAAAGCAAAAGAAAACAAAACCTAAATCCCAGCAACAGAGAAATGCCAGCGGCTCCTGGGAAGACGGGATTGAAGCTAATTCCAAAGGCAATGGTTCCTGTGAGCGTTGCTCCACAGCGGTCAGACGCTAAGGCCTGAACGACCGCCTGGAATGTTACCTGGCTGAGCACACACCTTTGCCTGTGGCCACAGGCCAGCCAACCGCTGGGCCTGACGTCAGGGAAGGTGCCGAGCCGCTGAAGGGCAATGGGGCAGGGCAGGGCCGAGAGTTGTCCTGTCTTCCAGGGAGCACTGCCCCCACCCGTTTAGACAGCTCCATGCAGGCTGCCGGTGGAGCCCAGCTTTCAAAGTGCAATCAGAAAAGTTGGATTGTCAGGCCTGTTGCATTGACTTACACCACATTCTCAATCTTTCATTTCTTATCTTTAGAAAAGTAGTGCACAGACGACCTGAGCCTTCCCACTCGGCAGCTCCACCTTCGGCAGGCACTGTGCGCTCTGGCTCTGGCTCAAACAAAAACTCCCGTGAGTCGCTGATCCTCTCCAAAAGAAACTAAGGAAAATGCACCATTTTCTACTTGAAAAGGGATCCCAAGTTGCATCTTCTTACATGGAGGAGACTTTCTAAGCACCCCTTCAGCGACAGCCCTTCTGCTCACAGTTCACATGACAAGTGTCAGCGCTGAACTGACACTTACTCTGCTGACACTATTCTGAGCACTTTGTGTGGAACCCTCGCAAGCCCGGGCTGCCCAGATACAGGGCACAGAGGGTGAGCGGCATGCCTGAGGCTGGCCAGCAGAGAAGGACCTGCGCCCAGACAGTGAGGCTCCCCCTACATTCCACCCCCCTCAACAGAGTCCAAAGCTTCCTCCTCACACAGGCTGAAATCTGTTTTGCTAACAGCCTTGTTTTTTGTTTCTGAATGTTGACAGTCTAGAAATGACAGTGTGTGGCATTTCCTCTTGGTGCAGGGAGAAAACCAGGAATGAATCAGGCTGCTTTGAATGTGTGTGTCTGTGTGGAGAAACCGGATGGGGGTGGGCTGTGTCACCCATGGGCAGGTCTCTCTCTCCTCACCTGCCTCCTCACTGCTTTCCCTTCCCAGCACCCGATGAATACACACACATACATGTACATACACACATACATGTACATATACACACATGCATGCATGCACACATACGAGGGTGCTTAGCTCCAGCGAGCAGGTCCTATGTGAACACAAAGCTCATTCCTGAAGTGCTACATGCAGGGCTGGTGCTTGGCTCTCTTCCCCAGGTGCTGGCGGCAGCCCCAAGGCTCTCCTGGCCTAAGACTCCTCTCCCTGGGCCAGACTCCCTCTCCGTGAGCACCAAATGACGGAATGCCCCGAATAGCACCCCCATACTGCTGCTCTGGCATTTACAATCCCCTGGTCAACCCTCCAGAAGAGTTTGTTTTCCTCCAAAGCCCATCCCCTTAGCTCAGAATCCTCTCCCCGCTCAGAGGAGTCCTCCCATAGACCGGACTCTCCCTTCTCCAGCCCTCCCCAATCTTCCACAACTCCTCATAGGCCTCTGGCCCCTCCCCACCACTCCCTTGTCTGCACTCCACTGTTGAGTGCCGTGGCCCCTCTCCCCAGCTGGGACTAAGGTCAGATACAGGGCTGTCCTGTATCGTCCGGCAGGGTCTTCTCCCTATAGCCTTCCTGCAGCACCCTTTCCTTGAGTCCCACAATCTGAGTCACTCTAGGCCACTCCTACTCTGCTCCACTTGTGCTGTTCCCCACCCAGCCCCCATGTCCCCCTTCTCTCATTTGCAACATCTTCCCACATTTTCCCAGATCTCACCTACGCATGGACCTGACCTCGCACAGTTCCTTCCTGCCAGCCTTCTCTCTGCTCGTCCTCAACAAACACCTTGTTGTTTATGGTACCAGCTCTGAGGAGTAGTGTTCCTCACCCCCCAACAGTATCCAGGAACGCCTGATATTGTTACCCTCCCTCTCCCAGAGTAGGGGGCTTGCCTTGTATGCAGCTGACCAGGCTTGATTCCTGGCATCCCATATAGTCGCCTGAGCACGGCCAGGAGTAACCCTTGAGCATTGATGGTATAGCCGAAAGACACACGCACACACACACGCACACAACTAAACTCATCTCCTTTCCCTTGGAGCTATGCTCCCATCCCACCATTCTTCAGTGTTTCTGCCTTCCGGGGTAACCTCCTTGCCTGCCTATGTGTGGGTACACCCAAAGCACCCCAGAGAGCCCTCACCCAGCTTGAGGAGCCTGAACCCACCTGAGGAGGTTTCCCTGGGGTGAGCTCTCTCGGCATGGCCACTGCCCAGTGTGAGGCTCAGCCTCTTGGCCACGTCAGGCCTGCTGTCGGCAGGGCTGCCCTCCAGGGACGCGCCCGGGGATGTGCCGTGGCGCTCCTCCAGCCATCTCAGGGGGCACTGTCCTGTTGATGGGCTGGAAGATGATGGCTCCGCTCTGCTGCGAGATGGGCGGCGGCTGCCCACGTAGCACGCGCACCAGGCCGGAATGGAGTCAAAACTCTCCGTTTCAAACTGGTACTGGACACGGCTGTAGGCCTCGCTGAGCCACTGCACAGTCCGTTGATCTTGAAGTGCTGAGCGAGGTTCTTCCACTGACAGGTAGGGACGAAGTTCCGGGGCTGAGAGGGGAGTCACGCACCAGAAAGTCCCCGTCTCGCTGCACCAGGTTTTCCGACACCTTTGGGGCCACATAGTCAGTGACAGTTAGCAGGGGCAGGTTTACACTCCTTTGCTGCTTTATCAATGTATTTGTCTTTGGATCACAACTTTAATGCTCAGGGGTTCCTGTGATGCAAGAGAGCAAACCAGGGGTTTCTGCACGCAATTCACAAAACATGCTTATGTTCCTTTGAAAGCTGCTTTCTCAGGGCTAGGAACTACTCCAGGGGTTTAGGGGGTCACACCTAGTAAATGCTTGACTAGGGTTGATCTCCAGCACCACATGGTCCCTGAGCATCACTGGGTGTGGCCCCTGAGCATTGCCAGGGTGGTCCAGGTAATCCCTAGCACACTGCGAGGGGCTCCCCACTAACCAGCACTTGGGGAGCACCCCCACATTCCTGGCTTCATAAGGGCCTTAGCTGGCTCATTATCCTTTCAAACACCAAGACCTGCTTCCTATTCCACAACCATTCCTCAACCACTACGATGTGCCTACTAAGCTGGCAGTGGGCTGAGTACAGGGAATGAGCCCAATGGGAGCCCCGTGCTCCTGGGCTGGTCTGAGCGGGAGCTTCTGCTCTAGGTGGGCTGGGAGAACAGTGGGGGTTGCATGGCAGATGCCATGCTGGGAGAAGAAAATGGAGTGGCAGAGAAGTGCCATGTGTGTTCCTCTAAACAGTGGGATGTCAGAGAAGAGGAAATATACGAGGGCCCGAAGCACAGAAGCAGAGAATAAGACATCCGAAAGGCAGTGTCTAGAGGGAGAGACTCTCCCCTCCAGCAAGCACAAGGGGGCGACTGCTGGAGCTTCTGTCGTGGTCAAGCTGTCGCCTGCAAGGCAGAAGTGTGGGCACTGGGCAGGCTCTGAGGTCAGGCTTGGCAGCTCATGGTGACTGGAAGGTTAAAAATCTGCACATACAATATCGCAGTGGACAGGACAGTGCCTGGAGCAGAGTAGCTGCTGCACAGTCATTACTTATGGGCTACTGATGCTTATGGCAAAGGAGACAATCCGTCCGGGCACAGTGAGTGATTCCAGCACCCACATAGCCAGGACAGCCCAGGCTCCCGACTCTGGATGAGTTACAGAGAATCTCTGCGGCTTGGTTCCATGATCTGGACACAGAGGGCGACAGTATCACCTACAACAGCTACAGGAGCATACAGGAGTGAAGGGCCAAGGCTGGGTTATCACCATCACCAGGTTCAGTGAGACAATCTGGGAGTTCGCTCTTTGTGGCAAGCAGGAAACACTTTCTGAGAACAAGGGCAGGGTTGTTGATGAGAGTCCTCAGGTGTATGAGCTTGGACAGTTTCTCCAGGACATCCTGGCTGGATTAGCTCCTCAGCAGAGCATGCTACCATGGTTACTCTGAAAGTACATAGCCGTCCTATATATATATATATATATATATATATATATATATATATATATATATATATATATATGGGCTTACAGCAAAATTCCATTTCTTGGAGTTCTGCCTGAGGAAATAATTATAGGTATGAACACTGTAGTTATCTATGTTGGTGGGAGTGCCCAATAAATAGCGATGCCTGCAAACAGTGGACATACAGATGACGTAGAATAGTATGGAAGAATATTTTAGAGCAGCAGAAAATTCCAAGGGTGTATCATTAAGCAAAGAAAGTGGCTACACAAAAGTAGATGCAGTATGATTGTGTGCTTGATTTCAGAAAGTCTGGGAGGATATAAATACAGTCTGAATGTTCACAGTGAGTAGTTCCAGGAGGGAGAATTATGGGTGAGGGTTTATTTTTTTTTTCTCTTTTTGCTTTTTTTTAGTCTCTACAATCAAATTTAAGCTGAGAGGGAGGGAAAGAAAGGGAGAATGAACAAGGCTGGAACAAGAATTTTTTTTTGCGGGTGTTGAGGAATCTGTGACCTTAAGACAGCGAATCCATACAATGCCCTTTCTTCTAGCACAGAGCTACCTGTGCCCTGACCTGGGAGAATGTGAGCTCAGACCAGGTTACCAGGAAAACAAGCCCATGGGAAATTCAATGCTTCAATTCTGCACTCATTTTATTTTCCAGTTTCTACACTATGAAATAAATGACATCATGGCACTCACACCGAGAAGACCACATACTGCCGGCGGGAGAGCCTGTGGTCAGTACAGCTATCTCCTGGGCTCCCTGCTGGGACCAGGACAGGTGAGACGGGGCATCATTTCTGAGCACCTCGCTGCTCTGTGCATCTGCCCACATCAGCCCCTCCCTGCACCTGAAGTTCAGCCCCAGCCTGAAGAGGAAGAAGACTATGAACAGAAGGTCCAGAGTTCAGGCCACTCACGGCCCAGCCTCATAAGGCTTCCGCGTCCCTCCCTGCACTGCCAGCTTGCACTCAGAATAACCACTTTCCTGTATCCCCGTAGAAGTAGGTTTCTGTTCCTGCCCACTGTACTGCCCTGCGTTCTTAGGGGACAGCTTCCGTGAAGCCATCTCACCCTTTAGTTTGGTTTGGCTAAACTGGGACACACTCAGGCCTGGCAGTGGCCAGTGCCCATGGTGGTCCTCCAGGGGAGTGGAGACAGGCCAGGCACATACCTGTCAGGGGATGTGGCTGTGGTACCAGGAGTGGAGACCGACCAGGCACATACCTTTCGGGGATGGGGCCGTGGTACCAGGAGAGGAGACCAGCCAGGCACATACCTGTCGGGGGATGCGGCCGTGGTACCAGGAGAGGGAGACCAGCCAGGCACATACCTGTTGGGGGATGCGGCCGTGGTACCAGGAGAGGAGACCAGCCAGGCACATACCTGTCGGGGGATGCCATGGTACCAGGAGAGGAGACCAGCCAGGCACATACCTGTCGGGGGATGCGGCCGTGGTACCAGGCGTGGCTGCGCAGATCCTCGGTGCTCAATAGCAGCTCCTCCTCCAGCTCCTTCTTTAGCCTCTCGGGGTCCGCTCCATGATGAGCCGCTCCTTGGAGAACTGAAACACAGCATCAAGAGGGACATCAGCCTGGCCAGGCTGGCCTGAGACACAGGGTGGGGGCTGCTGCTTGGCTGGTCCAACCTGTGTAGGCCCAGACTTGCTCAGGGAGAGAGGCCGGGGAACGATCACAATTAGCCTTGACCTTTCCCTTCTTGGGTGACCAGGGTACAGGATAATCTCCACCTGCACGTGAGCACTCTGATAGGAGAGTGTGCCAAGCAGGGCCCTTGATCTGAAATAACAGACACGAGGGGAGCTGAGCAGAGAGCTTCCTCATTCTTCACTGCCAGTCTGGGAGCTGGACAGAGAGCCGGGAGGGACAGAGACCCCTGACTGGTCGAAGGTCTGGGCTGCTCGGGACGGTTCTGAATTCTCCACTGCTAGCAAACTCTGGTTCAGCTTTTTAGAAATGGAGAGCATCTGGACAGGAGAATTTTAAGTCATCGGAGTCTAAAAGCAGAAGCCCTAAGTCTGTGTGTCTATGTCTAGCTCTGCTCAGCGGTCACAGCAGTGCTGGGGCTCAAACTCGGGCCTCCTGCTGCTAGGCCAGTGCTCTGGCCTGTGAGGTTCCTCTCTGGCTCAGAACTTCATTTCCTAATATTTTGTTCTTCAGGGGTCACACAAGGTGGTGCTTGGCAGCTTATTCTTGGCACTATACTTAGGAATCACTCTTGGCAGTGCTCAGGAGACCATATGGGATGTCAAGGATCAAACCAAGGGTGGTCAGATGCCAGCAAGTGCCTTAATCTCTGTACTCACTTTGGAGATAGTAGCTAATACCACCTAATATGAAATCCTACCTAGTACTTCTTTTTTTTTTTTTTTTTGGGGTCACACTCAGCAATGCTCATGGGTTTCTCCTGGCTCTGCACTCAGGAATTACTCCTGGCGGTGCTCGGGGGACCATATGGGATGCCGGGGATCGAACCGGGCCTGCATAGGCCAGCCGTGCATGGCAAATGCCCTACCCGCTGGGCTATCGCTCCGGCCCAAGTACTTCATTCTTAAGAAAGGTTGTAAGCAAACTTATGACTCTGTTTTTCCCTTTAGACACCTTAAAAAGTCACTGATTCAAATTACTACACAGAGACCAAGGAAGGGGTCCTGGTGAGTGACACGGACTCTGGGTGTCATTTCGAATCCCCACCCCCTTACAACAAGTGAACTGAACTTGGGAGCCCTGCCTGGTTCCCAGGAAAACTAGGCCCAGGGACCCCCTGGCTAGGGTCGCATGAGCAGGAAAAGGCCAAGACTTTTGTGTGAACCAAGTTTCTAGTCCTGGCTTTAAAAGTCCATAGGAAATCTCTGTAGTATTTCTGATCTCAACTGCTCTCGGCATGAACAAGGAGAGAAACTTAACTCCTTCCCTACCAAAGTAAAGGAAACAGACTTGGAGGGTTAGTGCTGGATTCTGACCTGCGAGTCTTCCTGAGGAACCTGGCCCAGCAGTGCTGCGTGCAGACTCAGAGCTCCCGACTGTCTGCATGGGCCTTGCTTCCCCACCACGCTACTCCTAGGACTGGTCGGGCAGTGCTCCAGGAACACGGTTCCTACGGAAGAGATGCCACGAGGCTGTCTGAGGGGCTGCAGGTCTCAGCAGCGAGGCTGAATATGCTCAGGGGGCATGGCCAGGGACAGCTGAGGACGGCACTGGGAGGTGGAGAGCGGAGATCATCTACAGGCCACACCAACGCTGCTGTCTCACCTCCCCACGGAGTAGAAGCTTCCAGTCAGATGCATCCATGCTTTCCCCACTGGCAATGCCTAGAACGCCCAGCACTCAGTGGTCACGGATCAAACATACAATCCAAGACACCCGAATGCCTCTGCCTTTTCTTAATGGTGTCACCGAGAAGGCACTCACATCATTTGTAAAAAACTTCACCTAGATTTTTGGGGGCCTCCCAAGCAGTGCTCAGTTGTCCGGGGATCCTTGGCTGACTGTGAGTAGAAAGGCTGAAGCCCAGTGAGCCACACGGTGCCACTCTGGCCCTGTGGTGCTGGGGGCCACCAAGGCTACACCATGGAGTGCCAGGAACTGAACTTAGAGTTGTATTTTAATTTAATTTTGTTTTGGGGACAGGAGCGATAGTACAGCGGGCATGGTGCTTGCCTTGCACGCAGTCGACCTGGGTTTGATGCTGGCACCTAAGCCAGGCAGGAGTGATCCTTCAGTGCAGAGCCAAGAGTAAGTCCTAAGAACTTCTGGGTGTGGCCCAAAAAACAAAACAAAAAAAAAGTTTGGGCCAACCCAGCAGTGCTAGGGGCTACTCCTGGCTCTGTGCTCAGTGGTCACTCAGGCAGTCATCAGGGAACCATATGCCGTGCTGGAGATCTAACGAGAATCAGGCAAGGCAAGCATCTTGGCCCTATACTTTCTCTGTTCCCTTTGATGTATTAAAGAGAAGGGGGTGGAGAGGACAGGAGCGGGGATCCAGAGCAAGCAGCCATTGCAAAGGGATGGCTGCAAAACCAACAGGGCAGGTTCTTTTTCAAAAACTTACTCTTTCAGTTATTTCATTCATTCATTCATTCATTCATTCATTCATTCATTCATTCATTCATTCTTACTGAATCACCATGAGATACTCAGTTACAAATTTGTTTGTGATTTGGTTTTGGTCATACAATGTTCCAACTCCTAACCCTTCACCAGAGTACATTTCCCACACAAATGTTCCCAGCTTCCCGCGCAGCAGAAACTTTTATCCCCCCACCCTTTCCCTCTCTCTCCTTTTAGGCATTATGGTTTGCAATTCAGGTACTGAAAGGTTATCATGTATGTCCCTTTACCTCTTTTCTTTTCTTGTTTTTTGAGTTTTAGGTCACACCCGGCGATGCTCAGGGGTTTTTCCTGGCTCTGCACTCAGGCATTACTCCTGGCGTTGCTCGGGGGACCATATGGGATGCCGGGGATCGAACCCCTGCCGGCATGGGCTGGCCACGTGCAAGGCAAACGCCCTACCCGCTGGGCTATCGCTCCGGCCCCAACCTTTACCTCTTTTCAGTACTCGGTTCTCATCACTTTTTTTTTTTTTTTTGGTCATACCTGGTGATATGCAGGAGTTACTTCTGGCTCTGTTCTCAGGAATTACTCCTAGTGGAGCTCGGGGGACCAAATGGGATGCCAGGAATCAAACCCAAGTCAGCTACGTGTGAGACAAACACCCTCCCCACTGTACTCTCATTTCGGCCTCGGTTCCCATCCAAAGTGATCATTTCCAACCGTCACTGTCACTGTGGTCCCTTCTATTTGAATAGGTTCTTGACACACTCAAGAGTCTGGCTGGCCACTGGAGCTTCTACATCGGCAGATGTGGGCAGTGAATCCCAAACAAGTGAAGAAGGCCAGTCAAAAAGTCACCCATTAAACCATGCTCACTTAGAGGGTGGATGCCCCCTAGAACTCCCATTTACTGCACAGACATCAACACAACTCTTAATTGCTTTTCTCCTCGGCCTATATTTTATGAGACTTGATTTTGCCAACGATAATCCTGCTACTGTGGACAAGGACTTGAATTGCACTGCCAACCCCATGGTGGGGAGGGGGTGACCACATAACAGATGGGTGGAAACATCCATCTCTGCATCCTGGAGGGCCCCAGACCTGCTATTTGCGCTCCTTAGGGAGAGGCGCTCCTTCCCTCCCTCCTGGCGTAGGTCCTGGTCCCATGTGCCTGTGGCATCTGGCGGAATTCTGTGGGCTTCTTAAAACAACCACATTCATGTGCCCTGTTTCCTCTCTGCTGCCCTCAGAGAAGAACTGGCCTTTTCCCTGGAATGCGGTCCTTTCAGTCTTGGCTAGTTTAGGTGCTGGCTACAAGGAAAGGTGTAGCAATTTAAAGTGACACAACAGTACTTAGCACTGCTCTTCCTCCAACCTCCAGGGCACCACGTCCTTCTGATCAGATCCACCAACGCTCTAACCCTCCCTGCTCTTGACTCTCTTTAAAGTCAGAGGATGGGGCGGAAAGCTCTCACGGAATAGTCACGGGCTGTGTTCTTTCATGCAGAGCGCAGCAGAGGTACGCCTGGGAAGACACAGAAGCAGGAGCAGGTCCCTGCACTTTGACAGCTTCCAATTTTGGAAAAATAAGATTTAAAAACACATCATTCACTCCATTCCAGGTCTAAAGTCTTCTCTCCCAGATCCTATTTTCCAACTCTTTAGCACGTGTCTCTGTGCACATCTTCTGACTCAATGTGCGTCAAAGCCTGGCCAGGCCAAGTTCGTCTCCAGTTCTCGGTCAGCTTGGGACAGTGGACGGTGGGCTGAGGAACAGGCCACCCTGCAGCCTGTTTCCCCAGGGCTCCTGCTCAGCAAGTTCATACAAAATGGCAGCACAGCACCGACTGGTCCTTTTTAACTTGTTCCTCAGCTGCCCAAGAGATGGCAAAGAAAAGTGATAACAGCCAGCGTCTCCCACAAAGGCTGTGGAACACAGTGATGGTGGCATAGAGAATCAGAACTTGTGTCTCCAAATTTTTTTTTTTTTTTTTTTTGCTTTTTGGGTCACACCCAGTAATGCTCAGGGGTTACACCTGGCTCTGCACTCAGGAATTACTCCTGGTGCTGCTCGGGAACCATACGGGATGCCAGGGATCGAACCCGGTCGGCTGCATGTAAGGCAAACTCCCTACTCGCTGGACTATGCTCCAGCCCCACTTTTCCAAGTTTAAAGGCCTTAAATATTCACCTCTGAAAGCAGACTTCGTTTCTAGGAGCCAGGCACTGGCTTAGGGAAAGTGTTGGAGGTGAAGAAGAAGAGAATGAGGAGGAGGGGAAGGGGAGGAGGGTATGAAAAGAGGAGGGGTAGAAGGGAAGGTCTTGCTATACTGTGCAGCATGGATTCTCATCCCACGGATTCCCCATCCCAGGTTTGACTCCACTCAGTGATCAAGGCACAACCTCCTGGGAAAGAAACACAGCAGGTATTTGTTTTTGGGACTTGAGGCCCCCAAACCTGGCAGTGCTCAGGTTTTATTTCTGGCTCTGTGCTCAAGGGATCACTCCTGGTGGTGCTTGGAGGACCCTATGGGGTACCAGGGATTGAACCCAGGTCGGTCAGCCCTGGACAAGGCAAGTGTCCTTGCCTTGCACCTGCACTATAGCTTCTTTCCCTTATCGGCTACTGGGATTTTGTTCAAGTGCATTCTGCCCGCGGGTTTATGCCAGGAACCAAATCAAACCATGATCAAAAGAGAAAGACTCAGTCAGGGTCAGTGTCTTGCTGGAGTTGGATTTTTTGGGATTAAAAAAAAACCACCAAAAATTTGGAGGTTCTTTTTGCAGTGGGCAGGGGCAGGGTATAAGGTGAGTACACCAATGTAAAAATGTAAATCAAGGAATAAGCATAGCTGGGACATGACAGAAGGAAGAAGGGTGGGAGGTCGCAGAGGAACTGATCTCTAAGGCCGCCCACTCACCTGCCCCACCTCCAAACCTTCACCTTGGTCCCCGTCATTTGTTCAAGGTCTGAGATGAGAGACAGCTAAAACGATAACTTCGGGCAGGTGCAGGGGTGGGTGAGGCCCACACTCATTCAATCAGGCTGAATTCTCTTTAGAACATTCGCAAGTCACTCTAATTGCTGCTTTTTATAAAAACAAGAACCATCTCGCCTACCTCCAGCCTTTCAATGACCCCAGTGTCCACAAATGTTACAGCTCAGCTTGTAGGCGCGAACCAGCCCTCCAGTCACTTTGACTAGCAGTGTGGCTACTCAGGCTCCCCATCTGCAAGATGGTTAATCCTGATGAGAAGTGGGTGAAATGGGTCAGTATCTGCTCAGCACCCCTCCTGGCAGCTACACTACAACTGTCAGGTATCCTTAGGGAGTCCGATGCCCAGTGCCGATCAGCCAGATTCTAGGACTACGGACAGTTTGTGCTGCAGTTAAAGGAGCAAGACAAGAGGAGCAGCGGTGCAGGGTTGGGAGGGAAGCGGTTAAGGAGAGTGGCTGGTGCTGGTACTTGTGTCCGCCGCTGCCCGCCGGCCCTGGCACCTTTGGTCTAGTTACACAGCTTGGATGGGTCCTAACTTGCCAAAGAAAAAGCATGCTCTGTTGCTCGAATCTGGAATGAACTGTCCCGCAGCCCCACGGGGCCCTGGCAAGTCTGGTCTTGACAGGCGGGAATAGCCGGAGCCTGGGAGATGCCGTAAAGCACGTCCTAGAGGCACTCAGCCAGCTCCCCAGACGTGCCAGGAACCCCGATTAATGCGGAAATCCACATTTCAACAGCTCCTGGGTTAGAGAAAGCTGCTGGGGCCCCTGGAGGAAGGGAGCTGCAGTCTTGACTTGCAAGGGCTGAGCGAACATCAGAGCCTGCATTTCAAATCAGCACAACAATGGGGCTGGGATCCCAGGAGGTGGGGGGGGGGGGGGGCCTAAACCTGGGAGGAGGACCCGGTGTGGTGCGTGCAGGCATCTGTGGGAAAGCCCAGAGGGGGCTGCAGAATCTCAGTGGCAGGATTAGGAAAAGATGACAGCTGCATAGCGGGTCCTATTTAGTTCACCCAGACCCTGCCGGCAAGAAAAGCTTCCCAGTTCTCCGAGCATCTTAAATAGTATGAATCACCAGGAAAAGCCTTTCTCTGGATCTAGAAGCCCTGGGCAGAAAGAAAAGAGGCCCAGACGCCATTTCCTGGCCATCCACCACCATTATGACAAAATAATTATCAACAGGCAAAGGCAGGGAACAACTCAGGACAGGCTGGTCCGACCCTGCTTTAGAGACACAGCCCAGCTAACAGGTCCTGCTCCCAGCAACACTGCTTTGGCCTTGGGCTTTCCTCTGCCAAAATAAGAGATGCCACTAGGGCCTCTTGGGGGTTAGAAGAAGGGAGGCTGAAGAGTCAGGGCTGGCCTTTGAAGATAAACCAGAAGAGGACGGATATCCAGGAGAGAGGGAAGAAGAGAGGGAGAGGGAGAGAGAGAAGAGAGAGAGGAAGAGAGGGAGAGAGAGGAGAGAGAGAGGGAGGGAGGGAGGCGAGAGAGAAGGAGAGAGAAAGAGAGAAGGAGAGAGAAGAAAAGAGGGAGAGAGAGGAGTTAATATGGGATTGTCATCTGGGCTTCATAGTAACTGATTAACCAGAACCTTGTGGATGCCGGTAAAGAATGTGCCAACACAGCACGTGGTCATATTATGTGGCTTTCTTCCCCTTCCAGGAACTTACGCACAAATGCTAACTTGACGTCATGAGTGACCTGCAAATACCTGCCAGAGATTGTGCACTTCCCTTCTCAGAGATGCGGAGACAGTCCAGGTGAGTAAGGTACTGACCTTGTGTGTAGTCACTTCAGCAACCCTAGTTCAATCCCTGGCACTGTGTATGGTCCCCAGGGCACTGCGAGGAATAGCCCCTGAGCACTGCATGTATGACCCAAATGCCCTCTTCTCCCAATTCCTCACCCCAAAGCCAAAGTTATTCATGATAACATCAACCCCAACAGCTCGCAGGTCTCTGTCCTTGGGAGGGGTATCCCCCATCTCCCAAACATGTGATACAGGTCTCTGTCTGCCCAGGCCCTGACACATGCAGAAGCACCTTCCAACATGCAGATGGTGCTGAAAGTGGCAGCTCCACGCTGACACCAGTCAGCTCACAGGCAGCCTCCTCCACCTCCAGAGA
Organism: Cryptotis parvus; assembly: GCA_021461705.1. Taxonomy (NCBI): domain Eukaryota; kingdom Metazoa; phylum Chordata; class Mammalia; order Eulipotyphla; family Soricidae; genus Cryptotis; species Cryptotis parvus. The sequence continues at coordinate 81,212 of JAJIBD010025224.1, forward strand.
CTCTGGCCCGTACAGACTCGGGATGCGGAGCTGAGACATGGGTGCTCTGTTTCTGCTGAAAACCTCCAAGAGCGAACTTTTTTCTCTCTTAAAAGTCCAACAGCTTGGCACATGCAAGGAGGCAAAACCCAACATTTAGGGATAAACATGAGACGTAAATGAGGGGGCAGCTGCTTCTTACCCTCTGCAAGGGAGATCGGAGTGGACGAGGGGCGAAATCAGCAGAGAAGGAACCTGATGGCCGGCACACACCCACGAGCCAGTAAACTGCCCATGTGGGACCCTGTCACTAGAACCCAAAGGAGTGCTGACCCAGGAAGGTGGGGACAGAGGCGAGGAGCCGATACAGGGGGCCTGCAGGACAGCCCTACAGACAGCAGACAGGGAGCCCCCGGAAATCTCTGCCCAGGGAGAACAGGTATGAAAGATGCTTTCTGATGAATCTGGGAGCAGAGACCAGAACAGGCCCAAGGCTAGTTCGAATCTTTCTGACATGTGCTGAAGAGGCTCACGGGCTGTCTCCAGCCCTGGAGGGGAGGGGCAGAGACAAGACAAGAATCAAGCCAGGCTGGGGTTCTGCAGGGACACACCCAGCAAAACTGCCACGCCCACACTTCTCCCTGGGGTGCCCTCCCTCACCCCAGCAGGGCCCTCGGTGGTGCTGGCTGACTCTGACTCTCCTCATCCGCCCTGGGATGATGCCCTGAATCTCGTGAGGGCCTCATTTCAGTTTTCTCTTTACATTTCCTGGCGAGCAATCTAACCCTCCATGCCACGCCTCAAACCTCAGGCCCCGGGGAGCCAAAGCCCCGCCAGTTTTCAATGTCTCCTCTAGCCACACCCCATGAATGAATAGGCTTCCTCGGCCCAGCTGCTTCTTCCCCAGAGCACAGACCTGTCCAGCAGGGTGACCCCTACTCTGAACCCACAACACCCGCAACTCCTGCATTTTAGCAGGCTTCACTCCCCCTGCCAACACCGCAGAGCCAACACCGCAGAGTGCCAACACCGCAGACAGGGGCCTGGGTCTGAACTGGCTGGGGGCAGGGAGGAAAGGCTCTATAGCCTCTACAGGCCTATGGGAGGTGTCCTGGTGGGTCTCCCAGAAACAAGAGGCAGGAAAGCTTGATTGGGGTGGGGAGAACAAGGGTACAGCCATTACCTCCCTCGAGGGGTGCTTGGGTCAGCAGATTTAGAGCATTGAAGATTTGAGGATTTGATTGTGGTCCATAAGCTGCTGAGACCTAGGAAATAGCACTTCTCTCTCTCTCTCTCTCTCTCTCTCTCTCACACACACACACACACACACACACACACACACAGCTGATACCTTCCGTGTGGTGCTTTCTGCCTAAGCAAGCTGGCTCTGCCCTCCAGGCCCCCCCAGGCCCCCGTGGGGTCTCGCTGCTCCTGGAGCACACTGTGCCTTATGTCACTCCCGTGGCTCACTGTGCTCGGCAGGTGGTGTGGCACACTGCAGAGGTGCTCTCACGCAGCCTGCTATAGCTCGGGCTGGGAAAGGGCAAGTTCAAATAGTATCAGAAAAGGCAGGGAGGGAGCCCTGAATTTGCTTGATTTGTATTTAAGCGGACAAGCCTTGATTTGCTTGACTTGTATCAAAGGGGACAGACTGCTGGTTAATGCAGCACTGGTACAAAAGGCTGAGGACCACCACACTCCTGGCCTACTAGGCAGAGGGGACACGTGGTTGTCTGGGATAAACACATGGAGGACAGAGGCTGTGTCTCATCTGCTTTGGATCTCAGAGCCTCGCCCAGTGCTAGGCTGGAACAGAGCAGGTGCCGTTCAGCACCGAGCAGAGCTCAGCTCACCCTTTCCAGCGCCCAGGCAGAAGTTTTTTGGTCACCAGGTGGGAAGAAGAAAGGAATGGCTGGAGGGCTGGTGAAGAACAGGTGACCGTGTTCAGGACACAGCACTAAGGATTGAACTCCTGGTCTGTTTGTGGGAGGCCTGGCTATGATATCGGGGTCCCCAAGAGTGAGCTCCAAGCACAGAGCTGGGAGGAGCCCCTAAACATTGTGGGATGTGGCCCAAAAAGAGGAGGGGAGTGAGCAGGTTGACCTCAGCATTTACCTAGATTTTTCTAGAAACATCTCTTAGCATGACTTTGGGGTGACTGTTCCCCAATGCACAGGCTCACCTGACCTAATACATTCATTTAAAACAATGCAGAATTTGAATCCCTTCAAGTTGCAACATGGAAAGTTACTTCACTAAAGGGAAAATAAATCCATCAGAAGCTTTTAGGGAGAGCTGGCCTTGGAGAATTGAGTTCTAATGAAACAGAAATGTTGGGACAAGCAATTTCTACTTCAGCATTAGCTGCGTTCATTCTGCTTGTTTTGGTTCCTTCAGCATCCACAGGGTAGGTATGTCCACCTGTGAGAGGGTCCTTCCAGGGCACCGATGCACCCATCTTGGCATGAAGGAGACTCACACATCCACCCGCAAGGCTGCGAGAGAACGCTGGGACTTTCATGTTTTGAACAAGGCTGGAAGGGCTAGACAGAGACCACATGACCTTGGACGTTCCTTGTGAGTTTTTTTAAAAAACTAAATGATGTTCTTGTCAGTTATTCTATGATCAAACCTAACAACTCACTTGAAATTAAAGAACGAAAAGGAGTAAGGGCAGATATTCATAAGATGAGGAAGATGAGGAGTGAAGGAGAAGGGAGAAGAGAGAGAGTGGGGAGGGAGGAGAGAGCAGGCGGATGATTTTGTCCTGGCACAGAGCTGAGGTCACCGCACCCAGAAGGCTAGGAGGCTCCCTACACAAAAGCTGCCTTTCTTCTGCCCTGGACGGGTCCAGGCAATGGAAGGGGAGGTCAAAATAGTCCAGACTGCTCTTTAAGTTGGAGCCAACAACTCACTTTCTTCTCTCTAGAAATTTCATCCAGAAATTAAGATGGCACACACAGAGATCGGCCTGACAAATCCTGGACCATCTGGTAAAACTGATCCCATTTCTGAGAGAAGCCCTTGTCTTCTGGGGGCTCAGGAGAGGGCACCCCAAAGTGTTGTGCTGTACACTGCCACCTGGAGGCCCCAAAGCACAGACCCTCATCTCCCAGGTGGGGACTCACCCACGCCCATGTCCTCACAATAAATGGGGTGACTGAGAAACTGAGCTCTCTGAAAAATAGCAGCAACCTCTTGCAAGAAAATCTGCCTGATAGATTCCTTTGGGAATGTGAGAAACTCGACCCCTTGGAATCCCTGTTCTGCTCTGCATTTCAAACACTGGGCCTGTTTTTGAACGAATTTGAGTTGGTCATGGCAAGTTAGAGATCAAGTTGGCATCTTTACCATTGGGATGCTGCATAAATAGATTACGAGCCATATAATGAAAAAAAACTCCAGTGCCTTCTGCCATTCTTACCTTTGCCCATAAGATGAGAGAGAAAAACCCAATTCTCCACAGCAAAGGGCAGTTCAAGCCCCTCGAATGTTTGAGTCAAGGGTAGAACAACATTCATGCTTCCTACAGCCTAGCAATAAGACGAGTAGTTCTAAAAATGTAGCATCACTTTTTTTTCAAATTTATTTTAGATGCCATAGCTTGCAATATTGTTAATAGTTGGGTTTCTTGCATAAAGCATTCTGGAACCACACCAGAGAGTCCACTTCCCTGTTCCAGTACCCCTCATCTCCACTGTATTCCCCACCCCACCTGCCATGTCCTGTGGTAAGCTTCCTATTGAAGACCAGTTCTCATGACTGGGAAATGCAAATCAAAACAATAATGAAACATCATCTCATATCAGTAAGACTGACACATATCACAAAGAACAAAATGGCCAGTGTTGGTGTAGACAGAAAAGGAGCTCGGATTCACTGCTGGTGGGAATGTTGACTGGTTCAACCTTTTTGAAAAACAATACGGACGCTTCTCAAAAAGCTAGGGACTGAGCTCCCATATGACCCAGAAATTCCACTTCTTGTTTCCAGGGGTACAAAACTTTTATGGCATCCCACTAAAGATGCCAGGTAGCTTTGGTACTTGCTTAAGAAACACTTTGGTACGATCCGAAAATATATGGAAAAATACTTGAAATTATAATCTAGTGATGCAGAGCCTTACATGCAGCTGGGGAACTGGATCTCGGCTCTCCTAGCTCAGCTGACCATGAGGCCCCCAGGAGGACAGATGGGTTTTGGGAGTGGGCTCATCACTTCTGGGGGGTCCTGGAAGCAGCTGGATGAGATTCGCCCACATTAGCCGCTATTTTCGCTGTCCGGACGCTGCAGCACACCAGAGTCCGCCCAGGAGGGCGCTGACCTCAAGACCAGATGAGTCTTGAGGTCAGAGCAAAATGAGTTTGAGCCCAGGTAGGCAGCTCCCAGAAGTGGGAATCACGAGGAATTCGTCAGATGGAACTGGGGTCGCCCCTTCCCCTCTCCATTTTCTCTGAGCCTGGTAGCCTCACCCAGGAGCTGCCCTGGGGCGACCAGCCATAGCATGCAGAGCCTCACATGCAGCTGGGGAACTGGAACTCGGCTCTCCCCTAGCTCAGCTGATCATGAGGTCCCCAGGAGGACAGATGGGTTTTGGGTGTTGGCCCATCACCTATGGGGGTCCCGGAAGCAGCTGGATGAGACTCGCCCACCACATTAGTCACCATTTTCGCTGTCTGGATGCTGACCATGAGGCCACTAAGACACAAGGCTGCAAGCGGCTGCGTGGTCCATCAAGCTAGTGGAAACAGTTATGTCCTTTAATGTACTGCATTCTACTATGTGTAGGACAAGTAAACAGGAGGTAGAGATAGAGAGGAGAGAAAAGATATACAGAACCTGCCGGGTGCGGGAGGGGGAGAGAGGTGGGGACATTGGTGATGGGAGATGGGTTCGGGTGGAGGGATGGGTGTTAGAACACTGAAGAACCAAAACTCGAGCATGAGCATCTTGCTCATGTATGTCTAAAAAGTGGTGTAATAAAATAAAAAAAGAAATTATAATCTAGTGTTAACATGGGGGGTGCTCAGTTAGACAAATATGCTTTTCTTTGGCTAGTAAACTATGATTGTGCTTTCACTTAAGAATGAACTTTGTGAATAAAGCCCAAGGAGGGGTGGAGGGGTAGTATAGAAGGTAGGGTGTCTGCCTTCCACGTGGTTAACTTGGGTTTGATCCCCAGGATCCCATGTGGTCCCTTGATCATTGCCAGGAGTGATCCCTGACCACAGAGTCCTGAACATCACTGGATGTGCTCTCAAAAAAAAGCCCAAAATGAAAAAGAAAAAACAAGAATATCAGTTTCTATGTATTAGATGATAGCAGAGGCAGAGTGGACTACTGGGCACCTCAGCTTGGCCCAGTCTTGTGTCTGGGAACACAGTGCCCGGCCACTCATTCCAGATGGTGCATTACTACCATGACCCTGTGTCTAAGAAGGTGCCCTTCACATGGCTGCAGAGCATTTGTCCACAGATAATAGGAGCTGCCTGGCAGGCGGTAACTCTGGTGTGACTCCACAGAGGCGTGCTAGGGGCTCAGCGGAGAGAGGCTCCAGGCCACTGGATTCCTCTTCATCTCCAGACGTGGGGAGCTCTGGCCTCGCTGGGTCCCCTCGACCTTGGCATGAAAGTGCAAGAGGCTGCCTCTGTGAAGGCTTCCAGGTCCACAAGGGATCAGCCTGGTTTTCAACATTCCACAGAAATACTGGGTTGGATAATGAGCTGGGTAGGGACTGAACTCAGCCTTCAGCTCAGCTCAGAGACAGCGGGACAGTGGCGGTCCCTTGCTGGAGCTGAGGAAACCTGCTCCACTCTCTCCAGCTTTGCCTGGGCATTTGGTGCCTTCTGAGAGCAGAAATCAGTAGCAAAGGGGTTTCAGGAAACAGCTGTGAGTCCTGGAGTCACATTCTGGAGCACTTAATTAATCTGATGTCAGTGTTCCATTACCTCGACAGTGTACATGAATCGTTCCCAAAATCCTAGAAAGAATCTCATCTTCAGCCAAGCTTCCCCAGATGGGTTTCCGATGCCGACTTGCCATCTTCTGACAAAACCTGTGGGATTTACCCCATCTCCCACCACCTTCTCACTCAGTGCCAGTCAAAGCTGATTTGGCAATTTGCCATTAAGATGCTTCATTTTCCTGCTATCTGAGATTGGCTTTTATTGTAGGCAAATGATGATACAGAGGCCAGCAGGCCCTGATGGAAATAGGAAAGTACCACCCAAACCCCCAGAGAGCCGTAGTCCATGTGATTTCCTTGTGCTCATTATCCAACCTTATCAAATGATATCAAGAGGCTAGGAGCCATGAATAAGAATTATGAAGAGGCTATCTGTGGAATCCCTTGCTTATCAAGGTTCTGAGAAGTTTCCATTAAAATTCTACGCACTCTCTCTCTCTTTCTCTCTCTCTCCATGTAAATGAAACAGACTGATTTAATTTTAATTTGTGCAGACTGGAGTCTTGGAGCTTCAGCCCTCCCTCTAAGGAGAAGCAGTGACTTAATCCCTCAAGTCAAATTACATTAGAATCATTCTGATCGGGGCTCTTTGATGTTAAACCTTCTGTTGCTTCTCATCCCCAGTCCTTCTCCAGGCACGCTTTCCTCCACACCTTCCCAGCCTGCCCAATCCTGAAGCAATGGCTTTAATGCTCAGGTTTGTTTTGATGCAACACCAAGGGACTGAGAATTATTTTTCACTGAAGGAGGCAGATTTGGGTCGAAGTCTGCAGGAAGAATACTAAATTTGAACAGACTGCCGCATACCCGACACCAGCAGACGCATTTGTTTCCTTCCCGAAGGTTCCCCATGCAGGGAAGAAATCGCTCAACACTTGCAATACCATAGTGGTCCCTCCCACTCCTAGGCAAATACACTTGCCCTTCAAGTCTGCTGCTCTCTGGACAGAGCATTACTCACATGGTGCTCAGCTCTAAGGGGGTCTCACCTTTCTCTGCTACGAGACCACTGGACCACAGTGAGCTGTTTAATAGGCTGTGTGTTAACATTTTGCCCCCGCTGAAAGCTGTCATGGGTTCCATTCTCTCTAGATCAAATTTAGATGATGACTTCCTGGAGCAGCCAGCAGTCAAATCACTCCCACAGGGCAGTCCTGCATCCTGATTCTCCCAGCGAGATGGGCCACACTTAAGATGAAGGCCAGAGAGATGGGATGCGCTTTAATCATTTATTGAGCCAGGGAATTGAAGGGTTTCAAACAGGAGCTAAGTATAAGCTGGTCCCTCTCTCACCTCCATTGGCTCCCTTAACCATGTTCTCCACTGACTTCTGATATTTCTCTCTCACACTGGGTCGAAACACAGTCTAAGGAAGATAACGCAAAGTGAAATATTCATTTCTGGCTCTGGAAGGAATACTGCAGACAGTGAGAGGAATGCTCTGTTTAATGTCTATGGAGAAGGGAAAAGCCGAGAGCACCTGGTTACAGTGGAGCCCAGGAGAAGGGTGTCCCGACCAGATGGTCACAATTCAGAAGGAGCTCCAAGCCAGGAATCTTGGGCTAGAGCAACAGTACAGCAGGAAGGGTGCTTGCCTTGCATGCACCAGGTTCAATCCCCAGGACCCCCTGTGATTCCCCTAAGACTGCCAGGAGTGATTCCTGAGTGCAGAGCCAGAAGCAAGCCCTGAGCATCCCTCAGTGTGGCCCCCAAAATCAACACAAACAAAAAAAAACCTAGAGACCATAAACCTTCACAACTGATGACTGCACCCAGTTAATTCGACATCTTATTCCAGAGATGAACGACCTGAACTACAGATGTTGGCCAAAACAGAAGCCTCATGGTTCAGCAATAAGAACATTGGTAAACCAAAACCAATTTATCAAAAGTTTCTTTTCCACTAATTCACCTTGAAAGAATATCACTATCACTATCTTCCCGTTAATCATCTATTTGCTAGAGTGGGCACCAGTAATATCTCCATATGCCATGTCTCATGCTAGTAGAACCCAAAGGCATCCGCTTGCTCCAGGAACATGAAGAGCCTCAAACCATTATATTAGGTCACGGGAATGAAAGAATATAGTGCCTATGAATAAACAAAATACACCATGGCAGAAAGTTCTACCGAGTTGTGATGAGAAGCATAAACAAGATATGCAGAGGAAAATCCAAAAAGTTCCAAGCCTTTGACTGGTGCAGTGTGGAGTAAAAACTTTCCAAATTCTCTCTCCACAACAGACTGTTTCGAGACCAGCCTGGGGCCTAGGGTTAGGGCAGGCCAGCAGCTCCCTAGCACATACCTGCTAGGGAGAGGAGGTTTTGTCTCCTCTCAGCAAAACCAGAGGAGGCGTCTCAAGATGGCTTTGGCCAAGCATCAACTCCACTGTGACCTACAATTATCCTTTTACTCTGAAAATATATTTCTCCCAGGAACTCCAGGCACTAGACACACCCATGATCTCATTTAACTTTATTTATTTATTTTTTTTTTTGCTTTTTTTGGGGTCACACCCGGCAATGCTCAGGGGTTTCTCCTGGCTCTGCACTCAGGAATTACTCCTGGCGGTGCTCGGGGGACCATATGGGATGCCGGGGATCGAACCCAGGCCGGCATGGGCTGGCTGTGTGCAAGGCAAACGCCCTACCCGCTGGGCTATCGCTCCGGCCCCTCATTTAACTTTAAACACACACAACACATGGTGTCCTGGTAGGAAACAGGGAAACGGTGGCTGGACTTAGGACAATTCACTCAATACAAGGCAGCTCACACAACTCAAATCCACACAAAGTCCCCGAATGATAAAGGTAGAAAGATATTTGTCTCAAAACTTTTTGCTATTATGCTACAATTCATTGAGCAAGGAATTGCCTAAAATCTAGAATCCAGATCTCTCTTCCAGGACAAAAGAGAATGGGAAACATTTAGTTTGCAGAGAAGATACTTCAGCAAAACAGGAGGGCTGTGCTGAAGTACCTGGAAACGTGGGCAGCTACTATCCCAAGGTGCAAAGTCAAGTTTTCTGGGTTCAACTCTCTTGAGAAATGAATTCAGAATCCCTTCTGCCTTATTTCTAGGCGTCCATCCATACCAGCCTACGTGGCCTCAAACTGGACACGCACGCAACACGAAGGGAATAACCATGCTCCTGCAGGGAGCTCACACCCGTGCTCAACGCAGACTAAGTGGGCCTGCAGGCACCGAGACCTCTACTCGGAGGAGGGACCCTCCAACAATTAGATCCGTTCAAATGCAGGGTGCCACCACATTAAAGGCACACCCCGCCCATCTCAGTAAGGCACCAGAGGATGTCCAATGAGGACTGAGGGCAGGTGGCCGTCCAGGAAGCCAGGGAAGAGCTCAAGCCAGAAGGGATGAGGCCTGAGAGAGTGATAGTGCTAACAGGAGGGAAAGGAAGAAACAGGGTGGAGGAGAAAAGGTTCAGGAACATAAAGGAGAAGAGAATTATGCTATTAACTCCCAACCTGGGAGCACAGGAGGGAGCAGGCATGAGGGCCTGGGGGCCTGTGGCCTTGGCTGCTGTGTCTCCCGGATCACGCTACGGAGGATGGAGTGGATCACTCACAGCGTGTGAATGCTCTGCAACCAGGGGGGCCCAGACCTCAGCAGCCAGCTAAGATGTGGCTCTAGAAGGGGAATAGGTGATGCTTTCAAGGGGTTGGGCTAGGAAGAGAAAGGGAGAAAGAAGCCTCTGAGTCAGCCTGGCTTCCTGTAACAAAAGTGCCAGACACAAATGCCCACCATCCCTGCACACAGCAGGGGCAGGCTGCAGGAGTGCAGCGAGCAGGTGAATTCCGAGCAGGAAGTGGGCTCAGAGGTGGGCTCACTGGTCCCTCAAACCCATCTCACACAAAACCCAGCCCTCCAGCCTCGTGCCACGTGGCCTGGGGAGAGGTTCGGGGGCACTTGCAGATGGCTGACATGCCTCATCGCAGCCCTTCCATGGAAAAGACTGCCCAGATGCTCTCGCAGTCAGAGACAAATCCCATCCTAGGAGCTGCAGACAAGCCTCCGATGCCTGCAAGGACAGAGACCCCCGTGGTCCTCCTGTGCTGCTCTCCTCTCACTCCCACCAGGACAGCAGCGTCACATCAGCCATCTTGGGACGAGCCCAAACTGGCTGTCTCTGGTAATGCCCTGAGCGACAGGCAGTGCCTGCGTTCTGTACCCCGCCTCTCGCCTGGTGCTGTGGCCAGGCTCTGTGGCCTGAGCACCCCAACTTTGCTGCGTCTCCCCTCAAGTTTGCCCAGGGCCCTGCTCTCCGCAGTCCCTGGAGGTGCTGGATCCACTAACAATGTTCCCAGGATCCCAGTCTCCTTTCTATTCCCATCGCTTCTCTCCAACAACAACAAGGCCTTGGCCAGGCACCAAGCTCGGGGTCAGTGGGGCAGGGGCAGCCTGGGTTGAGACACAGTCCCCCTCCCACCCCACCCCCCCGGCAGGCAAGTCCCTCCTCGGGTGCTGAAACCAGATTCCAGTGGAATGCATGTAAGGCTCCAGCACTGGGCGTTCATCGGGAGAGCGAAGAGAGATGGGATGGGCAGGGCAGGGTGGAGGCTCCCAGGAGGACAGACGGACCTTTCCTGAGAGGTTCCTCAACCAGCTCTGCAGGTGCAGGCACCCACCTTACAACCAAAGGGCCTTACTGGGGGTGTCCCACCATCCCAGACATCCTCGCATGGTGAGAGCCCAGATGAGTCCTCGGGAAGACAAGCAGGAACTTGGCTTCCCCTCGGTCACCTCACAGTGGGCTCCCCCTGAAAACAAGTTCTGAAGCCCAGTCCTCAGGGCCAGGTGGCTGGGACTACAGGGCCGGGGAACGGTTTCCAGCACAGGGAAAACTGATAGGACATGGCTGCTCCTTCGAGAGAACACGTCATGGGTGCAGAGATAGGAAAATCCACTGACCTGAGAAACGGTGCTGGGGTCATGGTAGGTGCCTGACCGGGTTCCCCATCACTGCCAGGGTGAGCCAGGTGACCCCAACGCTGCAGAGCCCAAGGAGCACTGCACTGTCAGACCTTTGCATCGAACCCTCAGCCTGGTAGCTGAGATTCACCAGGAGGGGGCCTCAGGCCTCCTGGATACCACTCAGGAGACTAGAATATCTATGTAGACTTAGATCGAGGCGGACAAGTCTCCACAGTCTTCTCAATTCCTTTTGGCGGGAGGTACACCCAACAGTGCTCAGAGATAACTCAAGACAGGGTGCAGGGACTGTATGGGGTGCTGGGGATTCGAACCCAGGTCGGCTGCAACCAGGGCAAGCTCCTTACTTTATGAACTATCTCTTCAGCCTCCTCTACCATCTTCTCACTGTAAAAAAAAAATACTATCCCTGGACAGAGCATCTGACCACGTAGTCATGGACCCAGACTCTAGTCTCTCTGGACTGGCCATTCGCTCAAGGTGGCTGGCACAGCCACGCCTGTCTCACCACGAAAAGCCTTGATTACGTGGCAGGTTGTGGCACCTTTCCTGCACCCATACTCAAGTCCTATGGTGCAAATGGTGGGGGGAGGGAATGGGGTGAGCTCCCCCTACCAGCTCCACCATGGGCCCACCACAGGCCTTGGTGCATCTCACCAAGTCCCTCCTGCTTCAGTGGGACCCGAGGAGACCCCACCAGCCCTGCTCCTTACTCTCCTTCCTCTTCCAAGCTGCTGCTTCCCGCTCCAGGCCCAGCCTACCTGGGACTCTGCGCTGGGCTGTTCCACCTGGCCTTCCGCCCTTTTCTGGAGAACTATGGCTAATGTTTCCAGACCCAACCAGAGATGAGACCCACTGGAAAATGCTGCCTCCCTCTCGCCAGCTGACAGGGCAGCATCCGCACTGCCCACCTAGCGTGGCTCGAGGGCATATCTCCCTGTCTGGCCCGAAGCCCCTTCTTCACAAAGACGTGGGTTTCTCCCTTGGGCCGAGCCCCAGCAGAGGCCCCAGGCATGGCTGGCACCTTGGTCAGCGGCTGTGGGGGCTGCACTGAGGCTGCAGAAGACAGCCCTCGTGAACTCTGCAGCAGTGCCTGACACTGCGAAGGGGGCCTGGCTGGTGAGATTCAACCCCACCTCTTTCGCCTGGACCAAACATCCTCTGTTACTTGGAGAGGGATGGGGCCTTCCCAGGGGTTCTTGGCTTGATGTTCAGCAGCTTGCGCCCAGCCAATCCAGCACTGCTTGAACTTGGTCATGCTGGGGATACTGCCAGTGCTCTGGGGACCACAGGGTGCCACATGCATGTACCCCTCTGAGCTATCTCCTGGCCCCCTCCGTGACTGTCACTCAGCAAACCTTCTGCTGTCACAGACTCTGTCACTGCTGAGTCCTTCCCATCCCTGAGCTCCGAGTCTGCTGCCTCCCAGTCCCGAACGTCTTCCCTACGCCACCCCTGTGCTTGACCCACCCAAACCAGTGTCATGAAGAGGAAATAGCTACATCTATTTCCTCTAAGAGGAAATAGCTTCTCCACCAGCCACGCTAGGTGGGCAGTGCGAATGCTGCCCTGTCAGCTGGCGAGAGGGAGGCAGCATTTTCGGTGGGTCTCATCTCTGGTTGGGTCTGGAAATAGCTGGGCCCGGCCTGAAGTTTCACCTGAGCATGGAGGTTCGCTGCCCCCAGACCCTGCAGAACAGCGGACCCTGGTATCACGAGCCCACGGCCTTGGTCCAGGCACCAGCTCTTTCAGATGACGCTTGGACAGATGCCGAGGACCAAGGTTGGAAAACCTGAGCTTCTCTGCCTGTGTCCCCGCAAAAACAGTTCTGGGCTGGTTGTTTTCTGTGCCTCTGTTTCTTCTCTGCGGAAAAGGGACCCCTCAGCCCCACCCAGTGCTACGTCTTGTTTGAAGTCTCCAGTGAAACAGCTCAGAAGACTCAGACATGGGAGAGCATTTTGCAGATCTAATGGGATAACCATGATCCGATGGGGTCACCCTGAAGCCAGTTTCTCACTCACATGCCTGCTTTCCCTCAGAGGGGGACACGACAGGCGACCCTCAGGGACTTCAACCCTGCACAAGCATCTTCATTCCGAAGTTCAGTCTGTGGGGCATAAGCAAGATGTCCCGCCCCACTGCTCGGCCATTTTCCAGTGGTGCGCTGAGAAATGTCGGCCAGCTAGGAGCAGTTTCTGGGGCCAACGGTAAAAGTCACGGCCCCTCCGTAGGGCTGGAACATTATCAGCTTTGGCCCCAACTCCACGAGAGCCATCAGCAGCAGGGAACCCCTGTGCCCAACCCTGTGCTTCCTTCATTTTTCTCAGGCCTTTGTTTTTTGGGGCATTCCTGGAGGTGCGTAGGGATAACTCCTGGCAGGTCTTGGGGGACCATATGTGGAGCTGGGGGTCAAACCGAGGTCAGCAGAGTATACGGCCCCTGCCTGACCCACTGTACTGTTGCTCCAGTCCCTCTTGGGGTGAACAAGCACGCAATCTAAACTCTGCCAAACCTCTGCAAAGAAAATTCCGGCTCCCTGAGCGCCAGTGTGATTGGTCCCCCTACGCAGAGAAGACGGAGAAGAAACTTCTATATTTTTAGTTTTCTTCCCATACAACCAAACACTATTAATAACATTCGACTTTCTCCAGAGATGATATAGATCAGACGGAATGGAAAGTTACCATGGCTACGGGGTGTTATTTTCGGCAGGAGACATTCATGCCAAGGGGAGCAGCATACATGGTCAAGAACTGAAGCTTTATTTCCGCTCTGCTATCAGGCAATCAATCCCAATTTAATTCTGAAGCTCTAATGGCAGCGGAAACTAATTATGAGCGGCAGGACCTGAAACCCCCTAATTAAAGTGGGGAGTCAATAAGGCGAGGCCGTGTCATCACTGAGGCAACGCTGAGGGCTTGGGAGAGAAGCACAGGCCGAGTTTCCTTCCCAGGCAACTGGGCAAAACAAGCCAGGGCACCCGCCTGCTCTGAAGGACATGGTGGCCAGCCCCATGCAGAGGCCACGAGCCTAGGTTTCAGGGTACAGACAAGTCATGTTCTCTCTGCTCCCGAGCCAGCAGCTAGCTGGAGGAGGCAGAGGAGCCCCAGGAGGAAACAGGGGCACCCGCTAGCTATCAGCTACCAAGCTGATGGGGAAGAGGGTCACAGAGCAGCCCCCAAGTCCCTACGGCCTTTCTGGGCGGAGCCATCCGAACGGCCTGTGGGCACTCAGACCCAGATATTTATGGGCGGTTTCCTCACATACCAAATGCTGAGCTGCACTTTCTGAAATAGCAGGCGCTGGCTTGCGGAAGGCCTTCTTTTAGAGAGAAAACCTCCGGCCAATCCCTGAACGTCGCGCGGTCCCTTGGGGCCTCTGGTCTATCTTTGACAGCTTGCAATGCGGCTAATGGCATGACTTCATCTTCCCATGCGAAAGCCATCGCCACTTAGGCCAGGGAAACACTGGTCCTCACCTCACCTTACCACAGGACACAAAAGGGCTCTTAGGCTGGGGGGCGTGGGTCGGGGATATAGTGAGCTCCTCCAACGGAAGGAAGGGCACCTAGACACTCCCAACGAGGTGAGAAAGCGAGAAGGACCTTGTCCGGCCCCCTTCCACAGCCATTTTTCTACCCAGGGCCTTTCTCCCACCAGCGGGACACTGCGGAGAGAGGTGTTGGCTTCAGGCATCGTGGGGGAGAAGCAGAGGAGTGTTTGCAAAGGTACGGGGAGAGAGCTCAGTCCTCAGGGTGGGAAGAATTTCTTGACAACTTTCAGACTCCCAATTCCCCAAATAAGCAAGGTCCATAGCCTTGGTTTTTCCAGAGGCAGACAAACCCCTGGACCAGGGACAGCCTTTACCTCCTAAAGTGGTCACAGTACGGCCCCTCCAGCACACAGGCCTCATCCATCCAGAATTAGCCAAACCAGGCTGGGTACTTTGAGCAAAATAAACGGTGTATGACGTATGACACAAAACCGTTGGAGGCCATGTCCTGTCACAAAGGTTAGAGAATGGAGCAGTTTAGATAAAACGATCAGCCAATGCTGCACCCCGAGCGTAGGGGCCCACTGCCACGTGAGTGCACAAGCCGGGTAGTTTCTTTCCGTTACAATGAGCCAAGAGTGGGACTGCGACCCCTCACAGTCAGGAAACAGGCAAGTGAGACAGAGATGAGGAGAGAGAAGAAAAATAGTTCCAGCTTATTAGGTTACTTTGTTAGAAAATATCAGCACCCAGAAACTGAAAACGGTGTTTTGTGCCCAAACACAGACAAGGCGTCCCACACTGAGCAGCCTGGCTGGGCCCCCCAGGGTCGGCTTACTCAGGGGACTCACACAGAGACTTGGAAGCAAGCGCCTTCTTTGCTATTCAGAGCCATTGGACTGCAAACTTCCCCTTTCTGAAGAGGCCTGCGGGAGCTCAAGGGACCAGCGCTCAAACCACACCTACCTTGACTCCCAGGAGCGACTTGCGGTGGTAGAAGCAGCACAGAGCTGTGGAGAGCGCGTGGAAGGCGTTGCATTCCTTAGGCATCCTGTCCGATTTGCTCCCGGGACCACACACACCTTCTCCAGAGTTCAGGGAAGGAGTCAGCAGGGGGGGGGAAGCCCCTGAGCCTTGCAGCTGTGCGGCTCCTGCCGGCAGGGCAGCCGCAGCGGCGGGGGCCAGGCGGCTCCGTCTGGTCTCTGTGGCCAGGCTGAGACTTTTGCCTCCGCTGAAGCCAGAACGATCCACTCGCTCAATTCTGGCAGGCTGGTGTCCAGCCGGCCATGCACTCCGTGCCAGAAATTCTCATGTGACCAGGCTTGCTTTCTGATGAAACTCTAACCTCGCTTGCTCGGAAGAGGCTTGGGGCTGTGGCTGCCCCTTCAGTGTAGAGACCCTGCAGAAACCAGGCTCCTCCTGGGCCCAGCGCCTCTGGGGGATCCTAAGAAGCTTTGTGTGGTGGCCAGTCACCCCTGCTCCAGGGGTCAGGGAAACATCACGCCACCTTGTGAGGAGACAGAGGCTCCTTTGAGAGAAGGATCTAAAGGTGACCAGGGCGTGACTTTGCCCAGAGGGATCCTTGAAGTCCTGAGAGCAGGGGGGTCCCTGCCCCACTGTCCCCTCCTCCAGCCTCAGTACTGTTTGTTTTTAATTACGATGGTGCCCCAGCTTGCTGGCTCAGCCATCACTCCTGGCAAAGCAATAATGCCTTCTGGTGTTTAATTAGCGACTCTGCTAGCCAACACCCTGAGCTCACGTGCCCTCCCACCTGGCCACAGGCTGAGATTAGCTTTTTTTCTCCTCCCATCCTGTGGGGTCACAGGGAGGGAAGCGAGAGGCAGGGGAGATGCCCAGAAAGTGGCGCACAGGATCCATACGCTGGAGCCCCGGGTTGTGTTCCAGGCATCACACGCTCCACCGGCATCAAGGGAAGGGACACCCTCTCCTCCCTCACAGCACCACTGGGTGTGGCCTGGGGCCGGAGCCATAGCCCAGCGGGAGGGCGTTTGCCTTGCACGCGGCCGGCCTGTGCCCGCCGGGTTTAATTCCCGGCATCCCATATGGTCCCCCTAGCACAGCCAGGAGTAATTCCTGAGTACAGAGCCAGGAGTAACCCCTGAGCATCGCCGGGTGTGACCCAAAAAAAAAAAAAAAAAACACAAGATGAGAAGTGAACAGACTGGCTTAAGGTAGTTTTCTGTTTGGGGGCCATCCCTGGGGGTGGGGGGCAGAGCCTGGCAAGCTACCCGTGTCATATTTGACATGCCAAATACCAGTAACAATTATAGACCCCATTCCCATGACTTGATGGAATGGTTTGAGGCTCTTTATGTTCCTGGAGCAGGCAGATGCCATTGGGCTATCTCACATGTGCCCGGACATATTGAGATGTTTCTGGTGCCCACTGGAGTAATCGATGATCTATGGGAAGTCAAGTGACCAAGTGATCAAGTGGCCATTCCTGGCTCTGCGCTCAGGAATCACTCCTGGTGGGACTCAGGGGACAGAACTCAGTAGGCAGGGACCCAGCACCCTGTCTACTGTGCTACGGCTCTGGCGGCCCTGAGGCTGGCAGTTTAGAGGGTATGATGGCCCCACCTCCTTGCATTGACTGGAGCAAGACAGAACCTTCAGAACGTTCTGTGTCCTGAGGTCCCAGAACCTGGGCTGGACAGTTCTGGGCAGTGGCAGTGCCCCCAGACCCTTCCCCTCATGGTGCTGATCACCACATCAGGCTTCTCTGCCATTTTCTAGCCCATGTGTTCCTCAGTGGCACATGCCAAGGTGCCCCCTGCCCCGCCCCATGAGCACGCACAAGTTTCTTTGAAAAAGAAAAATGAAGCCAACCTATGGAAATCAGGAGTTGGATTCAACACTGGAAACCAGACAACTTCTGTGGTTATGGATGACTGGTTATGGATGGTCAAGACTGTTTCCTCACCTTAGAGGATAAGGGCCGGAAACCTGCCTAAGAAATCTTTCCTGGGGTAGTGCGCCTCAGGGGTCACCCCTGAGGGGATTTGTCAGTCACCCAGTGCCCTCTGACCTAAACGTGTGCTTCCCTGCCCTCTAGGATCTCTGATGGTGCCAGCTACTGTGAGGACACGAGCCTGTCACCCTCCAGCCTGCCAGCATGTGGCCAATGACCCTCCTTCATGACCCGTCACCCCATCCCTCATCAGAGGAACCTTCTCGGTCACAAAACTACTAAATGCAGATTTCTTTCACCATCTCTACCAGGCCTAAAACCAGACCCTGGCCCTCCTCTCTGGCCTCAGCTGGTAAAGTTGTTTTCATGCTAAGAAAAGTCCCTCTTTGCTTTTCAGTTGTTCCAGGGCTGAGGGGGCAGGAGAGGAGAGAGGAAGAGAGGGAGAGAGGAGAGGGGAGAGAGAAGGGGAAAGGGGGCCAAGGGGAGACCAGGAGGAGAGGAGGGGCGTCCACACCTCTTATCTCGCGCCCTCCTTCCTTCCTTTTTTTATTTTTGGGGTCACACCCGGCAATGCTCAGGGGTTTCTCCTGGCTCTGCACTCAGGAATTACTCCTGGCAGTGCTCGGGGGACCATATGGGATGTTGGGAATCGAACGGGCCGGCATGGGCCGGCACGTGCAAGGCAAATGCCCTACCCGCTGGGCTATCGCTCCGCCCCCTTCCTTCCTTGCCCCCTCTGCCAGCCCAGACACAGCAAGGGGAACTCAGCCAAGGCGGTGAAGCCGCTTCCCCGCAGCCTTGAGCCCCTGTCAAGAGCTTCCAATCACCTTTAGCAGAAGGTAATTGCTCTTCTTTCGTCCCAGTCAGAGTGGGTACTCAACAATTCTGTTTTTGACCCAACCCAGGTTTCTGCATGAAGCTCTTCCTCTCCTAACCATGCCCCACAGTCACTTTCTGTGGCTCTGGCCACTTCAAAAGACGAAGGAATCCTGAAGCCTCACACAGGCAGCAGCTTGTTCGGGGAACAGAAAGAACCTATTCTGTCCCGAGCGGGAGCGACACCTCCCGCTGAGGCATGAGCAAGGTATGAGGAGCATCCAGTGGGATTAGTGTCCAGCCCTCGGGTGGCCTCCGCCTTGCCTGTTACAGAGGGAAGGATTTAGTCAATGCCTGGCGAGCAGCTTCTGTGCTCGGATGTGCTCTGTGGAGCTGGTGAGCAGTCTCACCAGCACGGGAATGTGGGTGAGCTAAAGGGGGCACATCACCATGAGGGTCTCCAGCTGCAGGAGCCGCTTCCTTGGTGCTCCTCAGCCCATGTCCTCCCATCCCACAATCCTGGCTGCACTGGAATGCCAGGACTGAGAAGCCCCTAAGACGCCTTAGCCAGCCAAGACTGGCAAGACTCAAGGGGTTTCGCACCAGGAGGGTGAGCGCTGCCTTCCCAGGCCCCCTATGGGAGGAGCCCACGTCCTCTCTAACAGAAAACATATCCTATTTCTGTCAGGGGGTACTAAGGGGCATCTGTGTGTGGCTCAGAAGCTGTGCGGAAGGACACAGGAACTAACAACAGTCACAGGTAAGGGGTCCAGCGTGTCGCTGTTCTTCTGTGGTTGCTCAGGAAGAAAGAGAAAGGACCATGTTCTGCCCACAAAGGGACAGGAAGCAGCTCCCTCGCCTGGTGCTCGCCAGTTCAGTGAGGTTAGTGGTCAGGGGGACTCTGGATCCGAATACTCCCCTCCCCCAGAGCACCAATGAAACACGTCTGGAAAGAAAACAGGCAGAGAGTACATGTGGCTCACACAGAACCAGGCCGACCAGTGCTCCAGCAAAACCCGGCCACTCGGGACACTGTCATCAGCCTGTCTTGCCCTGTTTACTCGAAATGCCCAAGCCCCTGGCAGGACAGAATTAAAGAACGGCTAATCTTACTAGGTAGCTTTGCTCTGATTTTTCCACCCCCACCCAGTCCCCCTGCAAGTAATTGGTAATTTCTAAAGCAGCACTCAAAAGGTTTCTATCCATTTTCTCCTGAAATGGCGGAGAAGGGACTAAATAGCGTATTGTTTCTGCGACTGAAGATGCTCACAGCATAAATTCATTAAGAGCCCTCGGCCAGCCGGCTGGCTCTGCTGCGTCCTGCACACAAGCAGGCCCTCTCCATGCCGAGACTATTCTAGTCATCAGGGTCAGAACTGCAGGAAGGACCCAAGCTTCAGTCTGTCACTGTAAACCTGGCGATCTGATCCCATGGAAACATAAACAAGAGTTTTTACCCTCTTATAATTCAAGCCTGTTACTCACACAGCCCTAAGAAAAGGCTGTGACATGGGGCAGCTGGTTGCTGGTGTGATTCAGCACAGATTTAGATTCTTGACACCCTTCTGGGGAAAGAGCTGGGTGTGGCCAAGGCAAGCCCAAGGGTCAGAGAGGAACTGAGGGGAGCTGTCCAGCGCCCCCAGCTGGCTGCTTGAGAAGCCTTAGACCAGAAGAAACCCTGTGAAAAGAGCTGGTACTGAGGGACCTTGAAGGTTCCGTTAGGCCAGATGCTCCCCTGTCTGGGAAGGGGCAAGGCAGCCTGTTGGATTGTAGCCCCCACCCCACCACAAGACCAGCATAATCCTTTCCCTCAAATCCGTGTTTTCTTTGGGCAGCCCCCAAACATAAATTTGCCTGTTGAGTAACTATGGAAACAGAAGCAGCCTGTCAGCCTCCTGCCCCTGCCCCGTGCTTCCTGGCCAAGACAGGACTCAGGCTGAGTCCACAGGGGACAGTCCCTTAGGCAATCACTCCCGGTGAGGTGGGGCAGACCCGCTCCTGGATGGTTGGGGAGAGAGATGGGTGCTCCAGGTACCGCAAGGCCCTGTTTCAGTGTGAGAAAACAGTGCTCAGGCCCGTTCCTCCCCCTCCCCAAAGCTGTCCAGGATCAAGGAGCTGGATGCAGGGCACTTGTTGTACTCACAGCTGACCCAGGTTCTGGTATCATTTCTTGAGCACGCCAGGAGTGAATCCTGAGTGTGAGTCGGGAGGAGGCCCTGAACACCATCAAGGAGTGGCCCCAAAGCCAAAACTAAACAAAAAAAAAATCTGAATCAAAGCACCAAGCCTTGAAGCACCTGGGGCCTTGTCAAATAGCCTTGAGGATAGAGCCAGGGGCCAGGATGGGCAGGGCTGTGGCTAGAGACAGGGTCCTGATCAGGGCTACAAGGTTGGCTTGACCCTGACTCTGCCTACCAGGAAGCTCAGTCAAGGAGTGACCACCATGGGGGGCCAGAACAAGGAGTGACCACCGTGGGGGCCAGAACAAGGGGTGACCACCATGGGGGCCAGACCAAGTGGTGACCACCGTGGGGGCCAGACCAAGGGGTGACCACCAGGAAGGTAGAATAGCTCAGCCCCCAGCGATCACAGCGGCTTTTCAGTACCCCACCCCTGCAAGATCCTCTTCCTGGCATTTTGCCTCCACTTAACCCAGTGACCCAGCTCTGGGACAAAGACAGCTTTGATGAGCTAGTGAGTAAGGCAACACTTCTGAACCCATTTCTCTGGAGCCCTTGGAGGCTGGGATGCTGGTGAGCTGCTGAGACCAGTCTCCATGGGCTCGGCTCCACAGGGCACAGCAGGACCTGAGTCTGGGCTGAGAGAGAACACCCCCTGCCTCCCAAGAAGCTGGCCTGGCACCATAGTCTAGGCACATCAGGTGGGAGATGACAGTACAGAGGATGGAGCTCATGTGTCTTAGGCAATGGGGGAAGGAAGGATGGGGGAGGAAGAGAGGGAAGAGGGAAAAAAGGAAGTAAGGAAGAAAGGGAGGAAGGACAACGGGGAGGAAGGGAGTATCGATACCCTGCATCCCATATGATCCCATGAGCACCTCCAGAAGTGATTCCTGAGTGCAGAGTCAGGAGCAACCCCTGAGTGTTGCTAGATATGGCCCCCAAAACAAAAAAAAAAGGGGAAATAAGAGTGCTTCAATGCTGGCCAGCTCTCGGGACTGACCTATGAAGGTGGTGTGAAGTTTCCACTCATACAATTTGTGATTTTTTTTAAATTTAAATTTTATTTATTTATTTGTTTATTTATTTATTTTTGGGTCACACCTGGCAATACTCAGGGGTTACTCCTTGCTCTGCACTCAGGAATTACTCCTGGCGGTGCTCAGGGGACCATATGGATGCCGGGGATCGAACCTGGGCTGGCACAGGCCAGCTGCATGCAAGGCAAACGCCCTACCCGCTGGACTATCGCTCCGGCCCCCATTTTGTGATTTGCTTGCAAGACCTGGGTCTGTCTCACAGTTATCCCACCCTGCCCTGATTCCTCAAGGGGACGAAGTGAAGGGCTGTGGGCTGGCCTCTGACTAGATCTGCCTCTCACCGAAGGGGAGACCAAGGAAAGCACTCATAAGATCTCTCTTCTGTACCTGAAAACAGAGTTAGATTGCCGAGAACATGAAGCAAAACAAAGGTGTGTACTGGCCCTGACATGGCTGGAAGTGGCCACATTCAACTCAGGTTGCAGACGCCCCACCAGACCGGCCCCGTCTATTTCCAGATGTCCTGTACTATGGCCGGGAAATCTTAGACTAAGTCAAGTTCGTTCAATTTTCTTAGTTTAGCATGAAGGTGGGATTCAAATAACCATCGGCCAGAAAGGGAGGAGATTTGAACTTCCAGTGCCTCAGGTTTCTGGGAGAACAGAGGAAAATTACGTACAGTCCCCACCCGGGAACAAAAATGCACACACAAGGCTCGTACTTGCTACATTCAGCATATAAGTTAAAGGGCTGTGTCCCTGGGACACCCAGACCACCACCCTTGGGAGTCTTTTTTTTGTTTTGTTTTGTTTTTTGTGTCACACCCAGAGAAGCTCAGAGGTTACCCCTATGGGGCTGAGGGAACCAGATAGGTGCCAGGGATCACAACCAGGTTGGGCACAGGCGAGGCCAGCACCCGACCTGCTGTACTGTCTTTCCAGCCCAGCCCCGGAGGCCAAAATGACCTGTCCACACTCTGCAGGCTTCCCACTGCACTGTCAGTTCCCGGTCATCTGAGCCCCTGGTTTTCTTTCTCCTGAGATTCTGCCTGCGCTCATCTTCTCTTCCCTATTCCTTTCCGGTATTGGGGGTGTGAGCTGTATAAGCAAGGAGCAAAGCAATTCAGAGGGATAAAAAATAATATGAGACTAAAGTCAGGCAAAACAGGAACCAGGAGGACTGTCAGTGGGTGGGATCTACCACAAGTGTGTGGAGGACAAAGCTTAGGTAAGTCAGAGAAGGGACCACTGTGCTAATAACTGTTGGAAATGGTTACACCAGAGGAGAACTAAGCATTGAACGTAGGCAAAGGGATACATATGCTAACCCCTAAATGTATGTACTGCAAGCCACAATGTGTAAGAGAAGAGAGAAGAGGAAAAGTGCCTGTCATAGAGGCATCTGGGGGAGGAAGGAGGGAATCCGGGGACACCAATGTTGGGAAGGGTGTACTGGTGGAGAGATGGGTGCTGGAACACTGTATGACTGAACCCCAATCACGAACAGCTTTGTAACTGTGTATCTCATGGTGGTATAATTTTTTTTTAAAGGACATCACAGAGGCGCCTCCAGGGAGAGCACTGGAGGGAAGGGAAGGGAAGGGGGGGGTGGCCCTGCTTCCTCTCCCTCCCCACTGCTGCTCTGGATCACAGCACAGATGTGCTGTCTGCAAAAGCACATCTTCCTGAAGGAGTTGTCAGTGCCAGGCAGACATCTGCAAGTATCCAGAGACCCCGGGAGGCAGGTTCCTGTCTCACGGCACCCTCCCCACAAGGCGGCCTCAGTGGAAATCAGCCTCAGCTGACTCCTCCAATTTCCCTACCAGGCCCCGGTGAGGTGCAAGGACCCAGGAAGAACCTGCACTTTCTTTCTCAGTACACACAAATGTGGCCTTGCAGTTTCCCTCACAGCTCCCCCAACAGGGCACTTGTCCAACTGCACCCAAGCCCCACCCAGAGGTCCCAGAACCTGCCAGGGGGGGGAACCAGCTCCAACCTTAGCTGCTGACAGGCCTCAGCTGGTCCTTCCAGGACCCCTGGATCGACCCAGAGCCCAGGGATCACGGAGGAGGAGCTGAAGGGTTTAGGGGTCAGGAAGATCGCTCAGCCTCCCTGCAGCCTGTGGAAACTGCACCAGGATCCAAGCACACAAGCTCAGATGTGCTCGGTGCAGGATTTGCTGCTCCCCTCTTTATCATTTCAGGAGTCCTGGGTCTGAGCAGGCTGCACGGCCCACGGGCCCATCACTAATGACAGAGCTCCGAGGTTCCACTTGCTCTGACCCAAGACCCTAGGGGAGCCCTTCTCCCTGCACTGTCCACACACTGGGTTCAGAGCCAGGCTTAGCCCATGTCCTGCCTGGCTGCATGGTCTGATGCCCACCGCTGCCCTTCACCTCGGTCCTGAAACCATCTCCTCGCTCCTATGGCCTGACTTCTTACCTCCCTGGGCACTCTAATATCAGCCGTGTGTGTGTGTGTGTGTGTGTGTGTGTGTGTGTGTGTGTGTGGCTGTGGGGAACTGGGGTTATACAGAGTGATGCTCAGAACTTTTCCTGGCTAGCACCAGGATCACTCCTGGCACAGCTTGGGGGATCCTGTGTGGTGCCAGGGATTGAGTCAGGGTTGGCTGCAAGCAAGGCAATTACCTGCTGGCTGTACCATCGCTCTGGCCCCAGGACAATCACCGTTTCTAGAATGAGAACCACACTTGGTGGTTGTGCCTGCTCTTCACAGTCACCCCCTCCTGACTGTGTCCCTCCTCCTCAATCGTCATCCTCTCCGTCCCAAGGGCAGGTCCCCTGAGTCACAGGTGCTTTCTCGAAGTGCCGCTGGAGAGGCAGAGCCAGCCCCCACACATCCCAGCCTGGAGAGCTGCTCGACAAAAACAGAAGAGGAGCCTATTCATTCTGTCTCTGGTTTCAGGCAAACTTGAGCCACCTGAAGAGAATATTTCAGTGGGAAGATGTCCTTTCTTCATGGCCATACACCAACTGTGGCCAGTGTCCTCTGCATGGCATGCTGGGTAATTCTGCATCTGCTCTGGAGGATCAATCCTGACTGGAGCTTGGAGCTGCTGGTGGTGCTGGGGCCGCCAGGCAGTGCTTGGTGGAGGAGGGCCATAAGGTATTGGTGACAGAACTCAGGGGCTCCCATGTGCAGGCTCACCTACACTCTATCCCTCTGAGCCGGTCTCTGGCCCCAGACAAGGAGACCCCCAGGAGCATCATGTACACAGTGAATATTCTGTGTCTGGCTGGATGGGGGGGGCTCGGTCTCCGGCTTTACTCAATTCTTAAAGAGTGCCAGGACCTGGAAGTACCTTAACCTAGCAGACTGCTGAGAAAAACTTCAGGGGCTCTGACAGACGCGGAGAGGAGGGAGCACTGACAGGCGCGGAGAGGAGGGGAGTCCTCCCTATCCGCCACTGGCTCAGCCAAGTCGGAGAGTCTGGGGCAAGCAGGGCCCTCTGCTCACTCTCTTCTCTGCTACCAGAAAGCCCCCAACACCCATGAGAGAAGGGGCACCCAGGCCTTGTCCACCATCGACACGGCACTGACACAGGGTTTGGGCTTGGCGAAGTTCCCCACATCCACCATCCACCTGCTCCCTCCACAGCCTGCAGGCAGTCACGGGCACCACTGTTCCATTCCCACCCACCCCTGCGCAGCCCCCTCCCCCCAGTTTGGAGCCTCTTCTTCCAGGGTCCGAGGAACACTCACATGGCGGGGATTCAGAGCATCTATCTCCTCCTCCCCATGTGACAGTAGCCCATCCCCTGGGTTAATCATTAAAGCGACAATGAATCACAAGGGAGGCTCTATCAGAAGTGATAAGGAAGCCTGGATACCACCTGGTGGCCTGCAAGACCTTATCTTGTTGGAACTGTGGCTGGGAGGACAGTCCACTGCCTGCAACAGAAGGACTGATATCCCTGGCAACCCAAACAGCAGGTGTCATTGGAAATCTCCGTCAGAGGCCCTAGTCCATTAGGAATTGAAGGGAAAGGCAAGGAAGCAGGTAAAGTCCCATCTGCAGAGGCAATGCTTAGGGCTAAGGCCCGCCTTCTCGGTGTGTGGAGCTGTCAGTCAGTGGGGGGCCTATTCCTCTACAGAAAAAGGTGTTGCATGAAGGACCTGGATGGTTCCCAGCCAGTTTCTTACTTCCCAAGGCACATCCAGAAGGTCAATACTTGCCTCTCCTGATGCCCAGGTGGGCGCCTTCTGCCAGTGGTGCCAAGGATAGTGCAATTTAGTGGGTCCCCAGAGAAGAAGCCATGGTGGGAGAGAATAGTTCTGAGGGAGAACAGAAACTCTCCTGTATGGTTCTCTTGACTCAGCCTCAGAGCAAAACTACCTTTGGTTACAAACGCTGGAGTTTCCCAAAAGGCCCACCTGCAAACCACACGGCAGTGCAGTGTCTCAGCCTATAACATCTTTGAAACAGCAACAGATCTGACCATTATGCTGGATGTGGGTAGCCAACACATACACAAACCAGAAGGGAAAATAAACTAGAGACAGATGAGTGCACAGAGAAAATATCCCTGCAAAAGCTGAGCTCTTATACGCCAACACTTCACAAGCGCACCCTATGCAGATGGACATAAAGAGAAATGATAATTTCTCACATGCTTCTGACACTGAAAATTTAGAGGGGAAAAAGATGTATGTAGATGAAAGAGGCTATTCCCTTCAAAAGGTTTACTCTATATTATGCACACTCAGAGGTGTAAGGAATGTATGAGCTTAGTAAGGATTCAATAATTCGTGAGTGGGCATGTGATCCCCCAATGAGACCAATCAGAGTCCTTTGAAATTTTTTCAAATGAGAACACAATGGGAGATCCCTTTCCCACCCTGGACCATACATACGAAGATGAAAAGCCTAAAGCAGCCTACAGGCATATGCCCGGTCTACAGGGACAAGCTGAACTGAGAGAACACAGCCAGTGTGCTTCGAGAAGCAGATCCCAGAGCTCAGAGACCAACGTGAAGCAGGCTCAGCTCAGCTCTGCCCTTCCCAGGGGCAAATGTCAAGCTCACAGAATCAGCTTGAATGTATTGGCTCACCTTATCAACATAAGACCAAGTAAAACTGGAAAGCTAGAGATAACACACTGTGTTGGGCTCTACCTGTTTGCACACAGAAGACGCGATGCCCCCATATCTGGCAGATGCTGGAAAGAGGCCAACACAAACTAATGGGCTAGAAAAACATCCTGATAGATGCCCATGAATAAAGGCACCTTCATGTTTCAGTGATGGGTGGAAACGGAGTGGGGTTTTATAGTCAACACTGAGCACGTGCCAGAAAAAAGTGTATTGTATGGACTTTTCACGGATAAAAGAGACATGACATGGCCCATAGAAAAGGGAGAGATTCACAAAGTCGGAATGTTCTGTGCTATCATATGTGGGTGTCATTTTGCTCCACACCCAGCACCCTTCCCAGACCAGGGAAGCCACCACACATGCAGGCACCAGCACCACTTTCAAGAGGCTACAGGGCACTTCAAGAAGCACCTTGCAGGGAATCTGGGCTCCAAATCAGAGGTGCCTGCAGAGACTTGCCCTGACTAAAGCCACATGCCAGGTGGGACTGATATGCTACATTTCTTTTGGTGGCGGAGGAGAGAATGAGGGGTCATGCTTGGCAATGCTCAGGGATCACTCCTGGTGGTGCTCGGGGGCCCTATGTGGTCCCAGAGATTGAATGGGTTGAATGGGGTTTTGCCACCTGTAAGGTAAGTGCCTTAATGCCTGTACAACTGTCCGGCTTTGTGTGTGTGTGTGTGTGTGTGTGTGTTGTTTCTTTGGTTTGTCTCCCAAGTCGTATCCAGGACTGGCTCCTGGCTCCTGCTTCAAGCCTAAGAACCTCCCACAACATAGTGGCCTGTGCTCTGTGCGGTGATCCTGGACTCTGCAAAGCAGGAGGTGAGACGCTCTGCTCAGACCCTTTCCACAAAAGACCAGGCAGACTGTCACAGACTCTGCTGGACAACACAGACCCCTCTACGAAACCCCAACCTGGGCCTGGACATGCTGAGAATCTGATTGGAGACTCATGGTCACAGGAAACCGTCCATCTGCGCCTGCATTTCTTCTGTACAAATAGCTCTTTTGAGCATGTGAATGGGCCTTTATGCAGTAAGTTCTCGTCCACTGGCTAATAAATATGTGGCCTGGTCTCGCAGCCCAGGTTCCTGTGGCCTGGACACTGAGGTCATTCAAGAAACAATGAGATGCCATCTGGAGGAGCTGGGGCTCCAAAGGAAATTGCCTTGGAGGGCCAAATAGCATATTCTCAACCCCGGGGGCTGACACATCCTTATCTTCACTGACATCAATGACCAATGGCACACAGCCAGCCAGTCCGTGCTGGGAACACAGAGCAAGCATGGGCTGGGGCTGAATGAAAGCAAAGGGAGCAGGAGAAGGCAGGCTTCAGGCTGCCCCAAGGATACTGATCCCCATAATGAATCGATCCTTTGACTGGCCTCAATCCACGCTCAGCATCTCTGCCCCATAGTAAGCCTTGGCCTCACCAAGCTCGGGGTTTTCATGGTTGAATTCAAAGCAATTGGAGCAGAAGAACAACTGCTCGGGCCTGGCCCTTGACAGTATATAATGAGCAATGCTTCAGTGGTGGGGAAACAGATTTACTCTGTATTGAGGCTTCATCATCCACTCAATTATCAAGAGGAGACCCACAGCCGAAACCTTAAATTCTACGACAGGCTGGCTTTAAATCTTTAAATGAAAATCTAATGCCCTTCTTAATTAGTAATCAGTATCATTAAATGGAAATGCAATGATTGAGTCAGCTGGGTTAAGGGGGAAACACGTATGAGCTGGAGAGACAGGACACGGACAGGGTGCCTGCCTTGCACGTGGTGGCTGACCAGATGGCTGGCTGATCACTGGACCCATATATATGCGCCCAGGGGCTCCATCAGGACTGATCCCTAAGCACAGAGCCAGGAATAATCCCTGAGCACTGCTGGTTGTGGCCCCCAAACAGTGATGAAGATTCTATAGACCCTTGTTTTTTCCTCTTTCCCTTGATATTTAGGTTGAAAGAGCAAAAGCAACTTTAACTTAATTGCCGGCACCTTAGCACAGAACAAGGCAGAGATACCAAGATAGCTGGATTGTCATTATAGTCCTTGATGGCTATATTTAAAAAGCATATTCTTTTAATTAATGATGTGTAGTAGCCAGTTGCTCATAGGAAGTCCCTGCTGAAGCAGCAGAAAGACTCACTATTGCTCTGAGCCCAGGGCACATGTCTAATACTCTGTGTGCCTCAGGCAGGGTATCCAAGTGAGCGGCTCACTGTGTGGCCGTGAGCTCAGCTAGTGCTCTTCCAGGGGCTTTACCTGGGAGAATCTGAACAATCGGACAAAGCCAAACCCATTAGGCAGACAAATGACCGTCTCTGTTGGTGAAGACAGAAAAAGCTTCAGCCGAGAATTAGAATTTGGGGGACCTTGTACTCATCGTGTGGATCTGACTGACAGCTTCCCTCACACTTTGTGATTTTTCTGATAAGTGACAGGTAGTTTTTGTTGTAGGGTGGAGTTCGGGGAAGTGCCACTCCTGGTAATTCTTGGCCAATAATTGGGCCTGATGGTCGGATGCTAAGGCCCAGGATACAGAGCTTGAGCCCTCTGGTACTGTTGGGGACCGTAGGGCCACCCCAGCTGTTAGTGTTCAGGATTATCTCCCTGGCCCAAATTTCAGATTTTTATATTGCATATTAAAAATGTGTTAGTAACTGGAAGATCTGTATGCCAGCCTGCCTTCCCTTCCCAGATCAATCTGCCTGCCAGCCTGCCCTCCCTTCCTCCCCTCCCTTTTGTCCTTCCTAGGTACTCAGGAGGCCCAGAAGCTTCAATCTCTGCCAGTCGGGCCAGAGGTGCCATGTAAGGGACGGTGGATATGATGCTGCTCAGGCCTTGAGGAGCCAAGGACAGTCCTGCCTCCCGGCTGGGCCCCTTCCCCCAGCACTGCACCCAGGAACGCTCTGAACAGAATCAGGCTTGGGACTCAAACCCAGGCTGGTGCATACTAAGCATGCTTTCTAATAGCCCCACTAGCTCCCAGCCAACGTTTCCCAAAAGATCAGCAATGCCGGCCCAAACCCACATAGGCAGGGGGTGAATTCTAATTCAAAAAGATCTAGGGGTGCTGGAGACAGAGACCCAGGGGTTGTGTCTGCAGGAGGCCCAGGTTTGATCCTTGGCACTTCCAGGAGTGACCCTTGAACACAAAGCTGTGAGCAGCCCAAGCACCACAGGGTGTGGCGACCCCTCCCTCCATATAAACACGAGGTCAGGGGTACAGTACAGAGTTAGGGCACACATCCACCCAATCAGGGTTTGAGGGCCGGGAGCGATAGTCCAGCAGGTAGGGCGTTTGCCTTGCACATGGCTGGCCCATGCCGGCCCGGGTTTGATCCCTGGCATCCCATATGGTCACCCCAGCACCGCCAGGAATAATTCCTGAATGCAGAGCCAGGAGAAACTCCTGAGCATTGCCAGGTGTGACCCAAAAAAAGCAAAAATAGATAGATAGATAGATAGATAGATAGATAGATAGATAGATAGATAGATAGACAGACAGACAGACAGATAGATAGATAGATAGATAGACAGACAGAGAGACAGAGAGATAGAGAAAGATAGATAGCTAGATAGATAGATAGATAGACAGACAGACAGACAGAGAGATAGAGAGATAGAGAGAGAAAGATAGATAGATAGATAGATAGATAGATAGATAGATAGATAGATAGATAGATAGATAGATAGATGATAGATAGATAAAATCAGGGGTTGGATCCTGGCACCACTTTGCCAAGCATCCCTACATGTGGTCTGTTGGCCCTAAGCACTGGTGGGGTGGCCCATTGCAAGTCTGAGGCGGCAGCACATTCTTGGGCCCCAGCAATGAACCATTGGCCTGGTTGGCTGAGTGTTGCCAGGACGGGAACCTGGGTTCCTTAAGCACTGCTTGGAAGGCTCCACCCCGCCCGCTCCATTCAAAGATCAAGCCAGAGAGATCATACAGTGGGTAGGAAGCTTGTGTTGCATGTGGTCAGCACCGGTTTGATCCCCAGCACCACAGGGGGTCTCCCCAACACACAGCCAGGAGTGATCCCGAGCACAGAGCCAAGAGGGGAGCCCCTGAGAACTCCAATGGGAGTGGCCAGTTGAGCACACGGCCACACAGACCAGTGAAGTTCAAGGGAACAACATAAAAACAATGTTTACTGATAACATTAAACACATTCCAATAAACTCCCAGAATCGAGAGGGTTTCAAGCTTGAACACAGTTTCGAAAGAGTCTATCTGAAAAGGCTATTAAAAATATTCCTCCCACTTTGATCTCCATTATCTGTGCCAGGCCAGATTTCCACCAAAACAACCCAACACAACAGATTGAATGCACAGATGAGAACCAAGCTGTGTTCCAGCAGGCCAGAAACCAGAGATCTGCAAAGCTGGAAAACAACCCCACTCTTCTCACTAGTCCTTATTTTTGGAAAATAATTATTTGTCATAAAAATATTATATCTACATAATAGGTGGATTATTTTTAGATGAATTATATAAATATTTCAGCATCCCATATTTTAATGTCTAATAGACCTACAGCTAAAATAATGAAAGCTCTTTGGGGGTGGCAATTTTTTTTTTTTTTTTTGGGGGAGTGTCACACTGGGCTGTGCTCATGACTTCCCTCTGACTCTGCAATCAGGGATCACTATTGGCGGGAGTCAGGGAACCATATAGAGTGCTGGGGATCAATCCAAGTTCGGTTGTGTGCAAGGCAACTATCTCTCTGGTCCTTCAAAATTTTTTATTTTAGTCTTGGCTGGGCCGTACCCAGGGCTTAGTCCTGACTTGTTGGTCTGCAATCACTCCTGACAGGTCTCAGAGGATCATACTGGTTGCTATGGGGTGGGGAGGTCAAACCTGGGTCCACCATGTGAAAGGCAAATGCCCTGTCCACTGTATCTTTCTGGTCTAGGACCCCCCATTCTTAACCTACTTGTTCTGCTATCACAGGCACAAACCACCATGCTTTCTCCTCTAGTGGCCACCCAGGGCCCCTACTCTCTGTAGGCATCATGGAGGACAGAGGATGCTGATACAGCCCCCATCTCTCTCTACAGGTGAGTACCTTTTCTCTCTACAGGTGAGTGCCCTCCTTCACACTTCTCTCCCTCTTCTCCATTCGCTCTCATCACCTTTTCTGCTTCCTCTTAAGTTCACCTCCTTCCCACAGACCTCAGGGACTAGGAGAGGCTCATTGTCTACCGGCTCTTTTTTCTCTTTCCGGTAGACACCTTGTGACTTGCCCTCCACTCAAAAGACACCTTCCAGGTGCCATCTTCCCCAGTCACTCTATTTCAAATGTGACACCCCTCCCCCTGAATATTTCAGTTTCTTCCCCAGTCAATTTTGTCTGCTTAGCACCCATCACACACAACATCGCTCTCGTCCTCACAATCCTCCGTCCCAGAATATCCACTTCTGAGGGGCAGAAGCATTGCTTTGTTGAAGGCTCTGGCTTCAGCTCCTGGGACAGTGACCAGCAGATGCTCAAAGCATAGAGAGTTGTTGAGCCACACCATCCTGCTCCCAACGGCTCTTAAACAGAACAGTGTTGGAAAGAACCCATTTCAGTAGAAAGCTGGTTAAATATAATTCTATTTTGAGCAGTGGAATACCAGACGGCCATTCGGGAGGAAGTGAGCTCCTGTTTAGCATGGAGATATCTGATGCAAAATGGGGAGGGCCAGAGAGATGGCTCTGTGGGTTGGGACATACGTCTGCATGTAGGAACCCTGGTCTCAATCCCAGAGCCACATGGTTCTCTGAGCACTGCCAGGAGAGGCCCCCCACTAACCTTCCTCTCGGGAGGCTCATGCTTTGCATGTGTGAGGCGTTCGGTGCACACGACCCAGGCAATCCCAGCACAATACCCATAGCAACAGTAACAGTGACCTTCCTGCCATCTCCTGCTACTCTCCACATGCTCCACGAACCCACAGCCCGAAATCTCTGACATTCTGAGATCTGTCTTTCTCACTCATCTGAAACCACGAATTGGTTCCTTCCTGCCAAGCGACGCCTTTCTCAGTTGTCAAGTCACAGATTCAAATACTATTTTTCTACAGAGACTCTTTTTGGTACACTTCTGTAGTACCAAATATCAGATAAGAGTAAGAAATAGTACAGCAGGTAGGGTGTTTGCCTTGCATGTAGCTGACCTGGGTTTGATACCCCCACTGTCAGCATGGTCCCCCAAGCCCACCAGGACTGGTCCCGGAGCACAAAGCCAGGAGTCAGCCTGAGCGTTGCCAGTTGTAGCCCAAAACACACACACAAGAAAGCCATCAGATCAATGTCAATCCTCCTACTTCAAAATGTATATACACGGTATTGCAGTATCTTAGAGAACTTGTATCTAATAAAAGTAGACAAGCAATTCAAATTTTAAAATGCTGACTGCGTTAATCTGTCCTGAAACGAAGCCAGTGAAATCCTACTTACTTGCTTTTATTTAATACTATAATCATGGCCCTTAGTTCTGAAGTTGCAAATACATCAAATACTATTAAACATTTTAGTAGGAAAAGCTCCCTAATATGCCAAGGCTGCACTGTTGTGACATGTGACTGCCACCAGAGGGCAGAGTTTTACAGTAAACGGCTCTAACCCCCCCAAAAAGCCTGACCTCTGGATCTAGGCCTCAAAATACCAAGGTTTCCTGAGGGATATTTGATGATCTTAGCAACAGGGGGCTGCCAGGACTATGTGGGCTTTTGTATTTGTTTGAGGCCACACCCAGTAGTGTTCAGAGGACCAACCTGGGAATGTTGCATGCAAAACCTGTTCATCTGTCTCCACGCTCAGCACCTGTGTCTCTGCCTAAATATGTGAGTACTAAAGGTATTAGTAGTGACCCCCCAGACTTTATCCTTTATCTGCTGGCCAGGAAAGGTAGACTGAGGCTCCGTGTATAACTCCTCTGTGATGTGAAATATTAATACTGAATAATTTCACAGAAATGTGTAGAGACACAACAAGTGCTTAGAAACAGACCCTTGGCACATTTGCATTTGCTTCTCCAGCCTTTTACATCTGCTTGTATGTGGGCACTGGTCAGCCAGCCTGTTACTGAATATTAAGAGGACAGGAAGTGGCTCTCAGAGTATAACAGTAACCTAGAACTCACATTCTAGGGAGGCAAGAACTATGAGATTCAGAGAGTCGGACAGCTACTTCCAGTTGGACACCAGGGAGAGTCAGAGCAGAATGCAGAAAACGAATAAAAGTCATTCAAAGAATTATTTTTAATTGAGTCACCATGCAATTGACCATTACAAAGTGTTCATGATTGGGTTTCAGTCATATAGTGTTCTAACACCCATCCTCCACCAGTGCACATTTCCCAACACCAAAGTGCCCTGTTTCTCTCCCCCCCACCCATGCCCCACAACCTGCCTCTATGGCAGGCACCTCTCTCTCTCTCTCTCTCTCTCTCTCTCTCTCTCTCTCTCTCTCTCTCTCTCCCCTCTCTCTCTCTCTCTCTCTCCCTCTCTCCCTCCTTTTTTGTGCACTGTGGTCCTGCAATACAGACACTGAAGGTTTATCATGTATATCTTTTCACTTATTTTCAATACTGTTATAGTCCAGTGTTACTATTTCCAAAAATGACAGTCATTAAAGCTGCCTCCTCATGGTCCCCCCTTAGCCTCTGCACTGTTTGGTTACACTTTCCTATGTGTCTGTTACCTGCAGTCACCCAGGTCTGAAAATACTGTGAGTAATATGAAGTTCAGAGAAAGAAGTGGCATGAATTAAATTTATTATAGTATCTTCTTATAACATTCAATAAGTTATTATTATCATTACTATTTTTTGGCTTGGGGGCCTCTTCTGGCAGTGCTAAGGATGTCACCCCCTGTACTAACTGGTCCCAGCTACTGTTTATCATTTTGCAGCGCCTTAATTTAGAAATCAAACTTGAGCAAAGGCCTGTCTCTGTAGGGAAACACATCGTCTATAGACTGTCCACGGGGGTTGGGTTGACTGTGTTCACTCGCAACAATTCACATGTGCGACGCTGCACTAGAAGCTGCAGATGAACTAACACATTTTATCCCCACAGCCTCCTGTGTTCTGCCAAGGAGCTAGTAAACCACAGGAACTGGCCCAGAGTCGCACAGTCAGGAAACGGCGAAGATGGTTTTCCACAGCTGCTGTAGCAAATGATTAGGAACTCGGTGGCCTGGAAATAGAATAGATTCTCTCATGGTGCCAAGGTTCACACTCAGGAGGCCCACAGGGCCACCCTGGCCAGAGTTCCCAGGAGAGTCCGTTCAGTCTCTTCCCGGGTTGGTGTCAGTCAGACTAGCCTGAGCATTCCTGATGCTGTGATACATCACAGTGTCTCTGTCTCAGCTGCCACACAGCATCCTCCCTACCTGCCTGTGACCCTGTCCCAAGTCCTCTCTCACACTGGTCACTGGGTTAGCAGCCACCCAGATGCCGAGGGGCCTCATCTTATCCTGAGCAAGTCAGCAGCATACCTAGTTTCCAAACAAACTCATCAACCAATCACAGGTACCAGGACTGGGATCAAGCACCGCCTCCGGTAGGGCTTTTGCCTTTTATGTGCTGCCCCCAGGGTCCCCCGAGTCCCACCAAGAGTGATCTCTGAGTGCAGAGTTAGGAGTAAGCTCTGAGTATAGCCGGTATGTCCCCAAAACAACAAATTAAAAGACAAAGGTTCTTGACAAGAGATCAGTTACAACTCTAAATCTCCCTTGTCTTCCTCTTCCTCACCTCCTCGCTTAAGTCCTGCCTGGGATTGGAGTGGTAGCTCAAAGGGCTGGAGCACATGCTTTGCACACAAGAGGGCCAGGTTCCATCCGGGCACCGCCTGGTCCCTGGGCCCAAAACAACAATAAAAAACAAAACAACTCCTGCCTAGGAACTGCCAACTCTCCTAGTGAAATCGCCCTTTATTGCATCTCTGCTAGGCCGCCTGCTCCGCCCTGACCATCCATTCCCGCCTCTCTGCTGGGTTAGACCCTTTCCATCTACCCAGACCTGCCTGGATAATTTCCGGTACACTTTATGCTCACACCTACTGGCCTAAAGAGCCAGTACAGTAAAACTACTTCACAAGCTCCGCCTTCCTCCATCGGATCGAAACTTCCTTCTCATGGAGACCCACCCATTTCCCAGCGGGAAAATTCCTGACTGAGGTATGAGGTGGCAGGTGCTTAGGGCCTCTGTTTTTTTTTCTTTTTTTGGGTCACACCCAGCATGCTCAGGTTACTCCTGGCTCTTCACTCAGGAATTACTCCTGGCACTGCGTGGGGGACCATATGGGATGCCGGGATCGAACCCGGTTCTGCTGCGTGCAAGGCAAACGCCCTACCAGCTGTGCTATGGTTCTGGCCCCTGTTTTAAAAGTCAGACTTCCTCAGGTGCAAGCTGCAGCCAGAAAGGGTCATCTTTAGGGGCCAAGAAACACCCTTTTGTGCCATGACACAATCAGGCAATCCGCCCTCCCACCCTGTGTACCCCTTTAGCAATACCCCTGCAGCCCCCTCTCAACCTCTGATGCATTTCTTGTCACTGTATTTGAGACACAGGCGAACAGGCCACTCCTGTCAGTGGCCCAGCAGCCAACTATCCAGTCAGTTCCTTTGTCCCTCAGCTCCAGGGCATCTGAGCAATTTCCAGTTTGTCAGTTATAAATAACGTCACCGTAGTGACCTTATCATGCAGGCTGTTAAATGGACACATAGTTCAAAGGGTTTGATTATTTTATTGACTGCTGCAGGGGCACACTCAGTGGCAGAGCCCAGGGGGAGCCATACGCGGTGCCAGGGACTGGACCGGGCTGGCCAAGTGTGAGGCAAACCCCTGTTCTCCCCACTGTCCTGTCTCTCACGCACTAAGGTGTCACCTCCGATTTAGGTGTCACCGACCTGAAGGCCCAATTCCCGGCATGAAGGTCTGTCTTCCCTGTGCACCTTCTGTCTCCCCCATCCTGCCCTGGCAACATCTAAGAAGCAGAGTAATATGTACCCCCCCATCCCCCCGCCCCAATCCCGAGTGGGAGAGGCTAGACTCCAGCTCTGGCTCCTTTCTGTGAGCTGGCCAAGCCCTGGGCTGTGTTGGCACTTGGCTGGGGCTGATTTGATTTGGTTTCTTATAATCAAGTACTTTTTTAATAATCTCTCCGTGCATGTCACACTCAGGCAGAAACCCGGGTTCACAGAACTGGCTCTAATCTCACGCAATGTGCGGCGGGCCATTATGTCCCTGAGCCCCTTTCATGATGTTGTTACGGACAGCCTGCGACCCTCACTGGGAGAAAAGGCTCTTCCCGCCTTCTCCTCAAAGGCAGCTATTTAGCCGTGACTATGGCTGCGGCATCCAGAGTACAAAGCGGGGGGCTGCGGGCCCTCATCCACCTCGGTCTCCCACAGCCCGGGTCCTTATTCTTGGCGCTGGAATTCGAATAATTACTCCTCTTTTAATCTGCTGGGTGACCTGACTTAGCCCCAGCCGGAAATAGCTCGCCTGAGCCCTGGAAGGGCTGGAAGACGCTTGCAGAAAGAGTATTCAGAGCTGTGAGCCCTCCCAAGACCCATTTCAGAGGCAGTGCCAGGCTCGCCAGCTCCACGCATGTGTGTCTGTCTGAAAGAGGAAAGGCTGGAAGGATTTTTCAGTCTCCATTTTTAGGGGTGATTTTCGGCGTGAGGCTAGCAGCTCACCCCTACCCCAATCCTGAAACTTGAGGCTGTGAAAGGAGCTAAAGATAAACAAAACTAACCAAAAACTTACCACCCCCACACTATCTCCCCCTCCCCCAAATCTATTACAAAAGAAAGAGGCTGGAGGGACCCAAGGCTGCACTGGCCCACTGACGTCCCCAGGGAGAGCAGGCCTTTGTGTGTGTGTGGGGGGGGGGGGAAGGGGGGGGGGCACAAAGCCTGCCTGTGCCCCCAGCTCAGGGCAAGAGCAGGCAGCTCCGGCTTTTTTTTTCTCACCTCAGCTATAGTTTCCAGACATCTTTCCCAAGGAGGACTGACTGTAAAATGGAAAACCTGTAGTGAACATTTCTTATTATCAAAGCTGGCTCCGCTCTGCCCAGGTCGACCATCTAAGAGAGACATATTTATTTATTTATTTATTTATTTATTTATCTATTTATTCGTTCATTTGTCTATTTATTTATTTATTTATTCATATACTTATTTATGCTTGTTTATTCATTCATCCATTTATTTATTTATTTATTCATTCATTTATCTATTTATTTATTTATTTATTTATTTTTGGGTCATACCTGGCATTGCTCAGGGGTTACTCCTGGCTCTATACTCAGGAATAATTCTTGGCAGTGCTTGGGGAGACCATATGGGATGCCGGAGATCGAACCGAAGTCGACAGCATGCAAGGCAAACATCCTACCCGCTGTGCTATCACTTCAGCCCCAAGAAAGATATTTTTAAACTACTCCCAGAGAACAAAGAAGTTAGTAAAATGTCTCTAGGACTTGTGTAAAGAGACTGAAAAAGAATGAAAATGTCATCTAGAAGACAGTTACAAAGGAGACAGGAATATATAAAGGAGACTAGTGTAGGGTACACTGCTGTGTTAAGAAAGAAGCCCCAGGCAGAGTATGGAATGAACAAAACCCGTGAAAATGTAAGTGAGTTACAGTGATTCACAGCAGCAGATGCTACTTTTTTGGGCACTCCCACTCTTTTGGGGGAACCTGCCTAGGTGGGCAATGATTATCCATCACATCCCTGCTCTGAATGTCAAAAATACAATGTGATGTGCTTCCCTGGTTGGAATATGACCCTTTTATGATCAAGAGTGATGGATTCATTAAGAACCCTGCACACATTTGAAGAGCCTTCCCTGCCAGGCCCGCACAGGCAGAGAGAATCCCTAAACATGCCACACCAACAGGAACTGAGCTCACAAGAGAAGGTGGAAGTTCAAGGTCACATGGCTAATTAAAGCCAGAGGCTGGAGCCGGCTCTGCCTCCCAGAAGCTCCCGGTGCGGGTTAGTAGGAGTGTAGCGTCCTATAGAGACACAAGCTGGGTAAGTTTCCAGACGGAGCAATTATCATTTATTCACTGATGAATAATTCTTCACATTACCAAATGCTCTGAGCAGCTCACCACCACACGGGCCTAAGAAACTAGATGTTGGCACAGGCATTTTAATAAGGATAAGAAGGAAGACAAAGCCCAAACAAGGGCAGATGCGGCACCCAGAAGATAAAACTATTCACATCATCAGAATTTTCTCACTGCAGGCCATTTCCTCTGAAATGCTCTTTCCTCTATTTTGAAAAAGGACGTTGAGCACTGGATTGCTGCTACAGGAGTTAGGTGCCTGGCAGGCGGCCCACCTGGGCTCAATCCCCAGGATCACATATGCAGCCCCATCCCCACACTGCCAGGAAAGATCTCTCTGAGCCTAAGTCAGGAGAAAGCCCTGAGCAACACCAGGTGTGGCCCAAAAACCAAAAAGGGGGGGGGGGAAGCTGGCTTTATCTGAAGGTAAGGTATGCTAGGTACGCATCGGAGAATTCCAGAGCTAGGAACCACTCACCCAGCTCCCTAAGGACTACAGAATCGGACCAAACAGAGCTGCTGGGAGGTCTGCCTGCCAGCACTCGAGCCGTTTCTTGCAGAAGAGAAAAATCAGCTCTACTTGACTTACAGAAAAGAGACAGGTGATTCTATCAAACATGTCCAAATCAGACCTTCAAGGGAGCAAAAGGCGGAAAGAGGAGAGGGCTAAGAAAAAAGGGCAGAAGGAAAAGAAAACTCAAAACTCATCCCCCTGCCCCCTCTGACAGTGGGAATTCAAGGAGACAGAAGCAACCCAGAGAGATTCCAAAATCTCAGCGGCTCTTTGAACTGCTCTAATCTTCTAATCCCACCCAAACATGGAATTCAGCGCCAGGCTCAGCTCTGCGTACAGCTGGGAGGCCCCCTCAGGAGGTGAGCGGCAGAAGGAGGGGAAAAACACCCACACCCCCGGCAGCCCCTTAATTTCCCGCTCTCCATGCAGAGGGGGCAATGCGTAGCCTAGCAACCACCGACCCTTTCCCGCTGATGCTGGAGTGCTGCAATCCAAACCTGGACTTCAGCCGGAGGCTGAGCACAAAAGGGCCAGCGCTGCTTTGGGATTCATCTGCAGACTCACCACTGCAGTCCCGTCACCCTCCAGCATCAGAAAGTCTCATCTCCCCCAGACCCAGAGAGGCGGGAAGCCAGAGAGGGTCCCCAGACCTCTCTCTCCTCCATGGGCTCCAGGAAACCCAGGTAAAGAGGGTTCCACATTGTCTGATGGAAAAGACAGTGACATTTATTACTGTTATATTTTTATTTTATTATTTTTTTTTGGGGTCACACCCAGCAATGTTCAGGGGTTACTCCTGGCTCTGCACTCAGGAATTACTCCTGGTGATGCTCGGGGGACCATATGGGATGCTGGGGATTGAACCCGGGTCAGCCACAAGCAAGGCAAACGCCCTACCTGCTGTGCTATTGCTCCGGGCCCCAAGACAGTGGCATCTAAAGGTGAAGAATATGCCTATGCTGCAATAGGGAGCTGGGCAGACTGATGTTTGTTGGACACATCAGGGGCGTCCCCCCATCCAAGCCCAGAAAGGAATTAACCATCATATCACCCCACCCCCTGTTCTGTGGTCAAAAACAGCCTCTCTATCCCCCAATGTGGTCTCATGTTCTTTTCAGCTAATGTGACTTCACCAGAAGGGGTGAAGTCATGACATGATGTGTCATGCTTCAAACGAAATCCCTGCTTCAAGCCCCATAGGCGTCACAGCCCCAGGGACAGTGGCGACGATGCAGCTCCAAGGCCGGAGGCCAGCCTGCATCCCGAGTATCCACCAATCTCTCACCTACCATGGCTGTCTTTGGGGGTCAGCGGTAAAGGGGAGCTTTGGGCTACACCCTTCAAATGCTCAGGGCTTACCCTGGACTCTGCACTCAGACGTCACTCCTGGCAGTGCTCAAGGGACCATATGTGATGCCAGGGATGAAGCTGAATCAAGCCAGGGTTAGGCCAACACTTCACACACGGTATGATCTCTCCAGGCCCACCCCTGTCCTGATGAGCTCCACTCACCCTCCAGGCAGGGAAACATCTGGACACAGATTTAGGAGGTCTTT
The DNA here is from genome assembly GCA_021461705.1 of Cryptotis parvus. NCBI lineage: Eukaryota > Metazoa > Chordata > Mammalia > Eulipotyphla > Soricidae > Cryptotis > Cryptotis parvus. Next base: position 121,831 of record JAJIBD010025224.1, read on the forward strand.
GAAAGTTTTTTTGCTTAGGTTTATGCCACACCTGGCAGTGCTTAAAGGTGCTACTCCTGGTTCTGTCCTCAGGAGTCACTCCCTACAGGTACTCTGGGGGATCAAATGCAGTGCTGGGGACTGAACCAGGTTGGCTACATGCAAGGTAAGGGTCTCCTTAGCCTCTATACTTTATAGCCAAGCTCCAATCAGAAATGGGCCTGTGATATGCCAGGAAGACAGACACTAAGATCCATTCAGATCTATAGGTCAGAGCACAAACATACACAAGGAAATCCTCACGGTCACACAAATCTCCAAGCCATTCAAATGGGGGGAGGGAAAGAAGGAGAGAGAGAGAGAGAGAGAGAGAGAGAGAGAGAGAGAGAGAGAGAGAGAGAGAGACAGACAGACAGACAGACAGACAGACAGACAGACAGACAGAGAGACAGAGACAGAGACAGAGAGAGCGAATATTCAGAAGACGCGTAAAGCTTCTGAGCAGATTCAGATGATCAGAAACAAGGAGTTACCTTCAGATGGCAGGTCCCTGAGGAGTGTGGCGAGTCCCCTGAGTCACCTAGAGCAGGTCTATCACCTGTCACTGCAGAGAGAGGCCAGCTAGAGCAAAGCCACCAACTCCCAATGTTTCCTACCCAGGCAATGCGACGCCACTCCACAGTGACAGGTACTCATGAATGAGACGCCAGGACTCTTGAGCATCTACAGATTGTTCTGCAAATCACTTAGCTTTAAAACTCATCACTGGACATAGAAGGTTTACAATTTTGTCAAGGAGAAAAAAATCCTAAGTTATTGAACTAAGCATGGTGTATATGGCCTGAGCAAGTCCCCAGAGCAGATGCTCCATTTCTGAAGTGTGCGATACAGCATGATTTTTCAACAGTCACTGCAATGTACACACTGTCTTCTAGAGTTTGATAAAATATTAGTCAAGTTGAACAAACAAGTACCACAGTCAAGCTTTGCAGCCGGTTGCAAAACATACAGGATACACCACGGAGGAACAGAAACATTATCAATGTACCCAGACAGATACTGATGTCGGTTTAACATCAGAATTCATCCTTGTTAGTTTCAGATTGCACCTTTGCTATAGGAAAACCACAGTTTGGACAAAGACACGGGTTGGGTCTATAAGTGGGGGAGAAAAGAACAAACACCTCTCTTCCAGCAAACATCGTAATGATTGCTAAAGTGACTAAGTTCTACCAGAACTTTGTTCTGCACCTTCTAGCCCCTGAGAAGAAATGCTAAAACCTGGGCAAGCACAGGTGAACAAAAACTCAACAGGCTAAAATACCTGGAGAGATGAAGACAGACTCATCCTAGTGCTATGCCTGGAATGATGAAGGCGGAATGTGGTGCCTGAGAGAAGCCAACATCTTACCTCCCAACTCGTGACATGACTTCGCCTAAACACTCATCACAAACGCTGCCTCAAATCCAAGAAGCTAACTGCAACAAGTCAGGATTCTCTACTTAACAAGTTTAATTACAGCTAAAATAAAGTTAAGCAACTACCACCAGATACTGGGATACATAGCAGAGAAGATGCAAAATTATCTTTTCTTTCTGCTGAGGGTGGAAACATTGCAAGAACATCGATAATTTAGAAGCTCTGAGTGTCTCAGTGGCACAGCTCTGGGTAGAGACGGACATGAGCAGATGCTGGGAGGGCAGTCGTCAGCTGCCCACTCAGGATTAACACAGAGGCATGGTTCCTTACTCACCATCCCCAAACCATGCAAATAAACCTGAAACTCACTTTGGCAGAGAACTCATTTGGGAAAGGTAATAAAGAAGGTAAACCATGAGCCTTGCAAGCAGCAGCTTCCGCCATGAGCTGGGTTCAATCCCCAGTACCCCCTATGGTCGCCTACGCACAGCCAGGAACAGTCCCTGAGTGCAGAGTTCCCCACCCAACACTCCCCAACCAAAACAAAACCTCATTTGTAGCAACAGATAAAGAATAAAAATCAGGCCTCACCAGGTAGTAAATACCATTCAAACCACAAAACCATTTATTTATTCTATTTAACTGGAATATTTTTTTATTTCTGTACTGAAATAAGTTTCATCATAGATACTGACCCTACACCCATTAGGGGTGTTTTACATATAAATATATATATTCTTCTAAAAATGTTTTGAATTCTAAAACACAGCTAGCCCCCAGGGTTTCAGATAAAGGAAAGAGATTATAGTTCTATAACAGAATGGTGTAAACCCTCTACAAAGGTTACTAAAGGTTTAGGAGCATCAAGTTACCTTGTGGTTGGTTCACTCCAACCAGTTTCCTAAACAAGCCAGAGGGCAACATTATTTGGCAACGCTGTGTTAGAAATGGGAATTCCCTTACTCAGGGCCCCCATTACATGCTCAATTTGGGGTTCCTACCTTCACGTATTCCAGAGCTGGGTCCGGAAGATGCTGATCCCTAGAAAGACAAAGCAGACAAGTATGTTGAGAACACGCATCCTAGAATATGCATTAATCACCCAATATTATTTCACCCAGTTCACCAGAACTTAGGCAGGACTCACTTTGCAGATAGCACTCAGGAAAGAGAGATAAGGACATAGAACCCAGAGTGCTGCCTTGCATGGTGTCGGTAAAGGGGGTGGGGCATCATCACGGCTTCATTCTGGAAATTTCCCTCTGTTTCTGATACCTTCAAGCTCCAAGTGTTAGGCTGGTTCACCTAGGAAGCTGAGATTCACTTGCGCATAAAAACAAAACAAAAGAAAAAACCCTAATCTATGAGGGAGAAAGCGGGGAGCAAGGAGAACAGTGGGCGGGGCAGCAACACTAGCTGACCAGTCAGCACGGCAGCACTCGGACCCCGACCGCTGTGCCACGCCCATGTGGATGAGAAACCGGAATTTCAGGTGGGCGGGGCACCCAGGTGGGTGAGAGAACAGAGCGGTGTCCAGCTCTAAGACTTGTTTTCTTGTTTTCTTTTTGGGTCACACCGCGATGCTCAGGGGTTATTCCTGGCTCTGCACTCAAGAATTACTCCTGGCGGTGCTCAGGGGACCATATTGGATGCTGGAGATCGAACCTGGGCCGGTGTGGGCGGCGTGCAACCCAAACACCCTACCCGCTGGACTATCCCTCCGGCCCATGTTTGAATTTTCATTTTCCCCTTGCCCTTTACTGTTTCTGCATGACCGGAGCCTCACACGTGCAGGGCTCATGGCCTCAGCTGCCACGCTCGGGGGCCAGCCACGCTCGGGGTCATTCTGTTGGTCCCAGCAAGAAATCAACTCTCCTCTCGGCCTGGGGCCAAAGTTCCAGCACCGAGCTACCAGCCCCATAGCGCTGCTTCCCAGCACAGCTTGTTCTTGCTTTGCTTTTTGGGCCACTCCTGGCGGTACTCAGGGACTACTCCGGGGCTCTGTGCTCAGAGGTCACTCCTGGCAGGGCGCACAGAGGATGCAACTGGGTCCACTGCATGCAAGGTAAGCCCTTATTTCCTGTGCTATCTCTCAGGCCCCACTTTCTCCTTTTCTATTGCTCTTTCCTCTCCATCCTCATGTCTACTGTCAATTCAATTCCCCATGTTCTTGAAGTTGCCTCATAAAAACCAGTCCTGGCTTGGGGGCTGTGAGGGCTGCACCTTGAGTCCATGGACCTGACCTATGCACAGACACAGGGAAACCTGTCTCCATGCAAGCAGATTGGACTCTGCAGTACGTTACTCTGTGACACTAAGGGGCTGAGCAAAGCTTCAGCTCACAATCCCTCTGGGCACATGCCCATCAAAGAGGGCAATAAATCAGCCTTTCAGAGCCTTAAAGCAAGGCATACGGTGTTGCCTAAGCTGGTCCTGGCTTCATCTGGCATTTCCCCAGAGTAGCGAACTGTCTGCTGTGCCAAGCCAGCACACTAAGGGGCTCCCCCTCTCTCCTGCTGTGCTTGGGCCTTGTGAACATGTCACCATGGCCACAAACCATGCGTACATTCACAAACCAGAGCGGCCCGTGGGATGTGACTCAGTGGCAGAGTGCCTGCCTTGTGGGCGTGGAGCCATGACTTGCATCGCTCACGCGCCATCTGCCCCCTACGGCACTTCGGCTCAGCGTGTAACCTCTAGTCATGGCAGTGAAAATAACAACAAAGGCCGGACCTGAGGTATGGCGGAGAGGGTGCCTGCCTCGCACATGACTCGCCCAAGTTCTATATCCACCATGACATATGGTCCCTCAAGCCCCAGCAGGAGTGTTCCTGAGCACAGGGACAGGATTAAGCCCTGACAGCCAGGTGTGCCTCCCCACCCTCTCAAAAAAATAATGAAAACAAAGGGAAGGAAAGGAGAAAGAATAGAAATGGTTAAGAGAAATCTGGCTGGTGACGAAAACCTCTGTCCTCATCCAGATCTGGCTGTGCTGCCCAGTGGAATTTTAACCGCCCCTGTTTTTTTTTTTTTTTTTTTTTTTTTTGCTTTTTTGGGTCACACCGGTGGCGCTCAGGGGTTTCTCCTGGCTCTGCACTCAGGAATCACTCCTGGCGGTGCTCGGAGGACCATATGGGATGCCAGGGATCGAACCCGGACCGGCACAGGCCAGCCGTGTGCAAGGCAAACGCCCTACCACTGGGCTATCTCTCCAGCCCTCGCCCTGGTTTTTTACTGAATTAACATTTTAACCTCCTCAGCACCCAATTCTCTATTAGTCATTTGGTGTGGAGGTGACCCTGCACATACAGATGCTACAACCAGAGTTACTTCTCATCTTCAGATTTCTATTTTTATGGATATTTTGAAATAGTTACTTTACATATTCATGACACCCATCTTAACTGACTATCATGATCAACAGTATAGGTCAACTGTGTAAGTCAATGGTTCTCAAAATTTTGGTGTCAGAATCTCATTACATTTGAGGCGGAAGCGATAATACAGCGGAGAGGGCATTTGCCTTGCACACGGCTGAGCTGGGTTGGATTCCCAGCATCCCACATGGTCCTCTGCCACACTGCCAGGAGTAATTCCTGAGTGCAGAGCAGGAGTAACTCTGAGCATTGTCGGATGCGACCCAAAAAGGAAAAAAAAATCTCATTATATTATAAATTGTTATTGTTCTATTTTGGAGTCACATCTGGTGGTACTCAGGGTTTACTCAAGGCTCTGTGTAGAAGGATTACTCCTGGCAATGTTTGGAGAACCAAATTTAGTGCCAGGGGTCACACTAAATATGGTCAAGGTTGGCCACACTCAAGTCAAACATTTTAACCCCAGTACTATCTCTCTGACCCTACATTCTAAATTATTTAAGGAACCAGACAGGTTTTGCCGTGGAAATTATATTAACTGATTTGTTGATATTAGACTCCAATACAGAAAAGTTTTAAATATGTATTAATTTATAGTTTAGAAATTAAGCCTAATATATGTTTACAGGAGCAGCGTTTTTTTTTTTTAGAGTCTAGTTATTCCCATTTATTTTACTTCTACTGTTTTCATTTCTTTTTTTTTTTAATATATTTTATTATACCATCACGAGATAAACAATTGCAAGAACGTTCATGTTTCGGCCATGCAGTGTTCCAGCACCCACCCCTCCACCAGTGCCCATTTCCCACCACCAATGTACGCTGATTCCCTCCCCTCTCCCTAGCCTGCCTCTATGGCAGGCTCTTTATCTCTTTTCTCTCTTACTCTTTCTCTTTCTCTCTTCCTTCTCTTACATATTGTGGATTGTAATATATATACTCAGAGGTTATCATGTGTATCTTTTTGCCTGTTATTAATGCTAAGTTCTATGTGGTAATAGCACTTTTCGACAATTATTGGCACACTGTTCCCTTCTCTGTCTTACCTAACCTCTGCTCCCACACGTTTGTGGTAATTTCCACCTTTGACAAGACCTCCTGATCCACCTTTCACCTAACCTTGGATATTGATATCATAATATTCATATATTCATATATATATATATATTTATGTCAGCAACATTTTATTTAAAATGGTATGTTTTCCAAGATATAAATTTATAGACTAGTGATATATTAATAAACTTATCAAAAATCTAGCTTAGTAGAAGCCAGCTGAATTCTCGTATCTTCTTTCGAATTAAAAAAATTATAATAGGGCCAAGGGAAATAACTCGAAGGGTCGGAGCATGTGCTTAGCATGCAGGAGCCCCATGTTTGATCCCTGGCACCACATGGTTCCCCTGAGCACTGCTAGGAGTACCCTGCACCACTGAGTGTCGTACAAGAAAACAAAACCCAAAACAAAACACAGAAAGTGTTGTAATATGTCTTAGTTGTAACAATGAAGAAAATTCATCATGACACACATATGTAGCTATAAGGAGGGGTGTTTTCATGGATTTTGCAAAACAAGCTATGATATTTTTTAAGCCCATACAAAACCTCAAGGAGAAGTGGTCTATGAAGAGCAGTTGTAATGTGGGTCCTAAAAATCCTATCTGGCAGGCTGGAGTCCTGAGTCGATGCCTAGCACTGCATTCCCTGAGCATTGCAGGTATGGCCAAAACTAGCAAAAGCAAAAAGCAAATAAAACATATATTGGGGCCAGAGAGATAGCATAGGGGGTTAAGATATTTGTCCTGTATCCCTCCTCAAATCCCCACCATCATAGAGGTCCCCTGAGTACCGCCAGGGTTCACTCCTAAGCACATAGCCGAAAACAGGCCCTGAGCACCATAGGTGCGGCTTCAAAACCAGAAATAAGAAATAAATTATATCTGTTCTATTTAGCATTTTGAATGGACATCCCATCCATGTGTGATTCTGAATCACTATCACTGTATCACTGTCTTCCCATTGTTCATCGATTTGCTCGGAGTGGGCACCAGTAACATCTCCCTTAGTCCTGTCACAAGCAAGTGTAACCCAAGGGCATCTGCTTGCTCCAGGGACAGGAAGATCCCGAAACCATTCTTCAGGTCATGGAACTGAGGTCCATAATTCTTGGTTATGAGGTCATAATCATAATGTGATTCTGAATACATTATTCTAAACAACCAGTTCACTGATTACACAGGTCTTCCAAATTTTGAACCACTTTATTATAAAAGAAATTATACTTCTCATCAAAAGTTAAGTCTTGGAAATTGTCAAGTTTATGGTAGAGAATGCGCATGTCCTAAACCTCAATGTTCTCCAAAGTCTGGATTTCCTCACTGGCAACTGACACTGTCAAATGTTTTCCTTGGTCTTCATTTCATTAATTTTGGAGACAAATATTATCATAAGCCAATACCATGGAGTTATGATTTGCAAATTAAATTTTGTTACTCTTTGTTGTTGTTGTTGCTTTTTCTTGGACCACAACCAGTGGTGCTCAGGGTTTATCCTAGTTCTGTGCTCAGGGTCACATCTGGTAGGGCTCAGGGTATGTGGTACCAGGTATGGATCCAGAGTTGGCCTTACCTGCTGTACTATTTCCCTGGCCCAACATGTCATTCTTAGAAAATTATTTTTAGCATCTTGCCCAAAATCTGTCTTGTCACCAGATTTAGCTGTAATACCTGCTTCCTTTCATCCTTGACAAGTCAAATTATTCCTCTTTCTTTGTAGGGATGCTGGCTGGTCCTCCAGAGCCACAGATCAACCAATAGAGCACACCCATAGGTCAACCAACAGAGCACACCCATAGGTCAAACCAACAGAGCACCCCCATAGGTCAACCAACAGAGCACACTCACAGTCAACCAACAGAGCACACCCATAGGTCAACCAACAGAGCATACCCATAGGTCAACCAACAGAGCACCCCCCCTAGGTCAACCAACAGAGCACACTCACAGTCAACCAACAGAGCACACCCATAGGTCAACCAACAGAGCACACTCACAGTCAACCAACAGAGCACACCCACAGTCAACCAACAGAGCATACCCACAGTCAACCAACAGAGCACACCCACAGTCAACCAACAGAGCACACCCACAGTCAACCAACAGAGCACACCCACAGTCAACCAACAGAGCACACTCACAGTCAACCAACAGAGCACACCCACAGTCAACCAACAAAGCACACTCACAGTCAACCTAAAGAACACACCCACAGTCAACCAACAGAGCACACCCACAGCCAACCAACAGAGCACACCCACAGTCAACCAACAGAGCACACCCACAGTCAACCAACAGAGCACACCCACAGTCAACCAACAGAGCACACTCACAGTCAACCAACAGAGCACACCATTGATCAACCAACAGAGCACACTCACAGTCAACCAACAGAGCACACCCACAGTCAACCAACAGAGCACACCCACAGTCAACCAACAGAGCACACTCACAGTCAACCAACAGAGCACACTCACAGTCAACCAACAGAGCACACTCACAGTCAACCAACAGATCACACCCACAGTCAACCAACAGAGCACACTCACAGAAAACCAACAGAGCACACCCACAGTCAACCAACAGAGCACACCCATAGTCAACCAGCAGAGCACACCCACAGTCAACCAGCAGAGCATACCCACAGTCAACCAACAGAGCACACTCGCAGTCAACCAGCAGAGCACACCCACAGTCAACCAATGCTAAGCAAAAGTTTGCCATCCTCAGTATGGCATTACATGATGTTCATAGCATTTGTGTCAGATCTTATACCTCATTGAGAGATCTATTTAGGGGCTAAAGGAACAGCAGTACAGAGCTAAGTGCTTGCCTTGCATCCTGCTAATCCTGGTTCACTCCCGCCACTACCACCTTGAAGCACTGCCAGGGGTCACTTGTAAGCACAGAGCCAGAAACAACCCCTGAGCACTGCCAGGTGTGCCTCCCACCCAGAAAGAATCCCAGGAAAAAAAAGTATATGGGAGGATGTGTACGGGTTATAAGAAAATACTGTATCATATTATCTAAGGGCCATGAGGATCTGAGCCTCAGGTTGCAGCACTGCAAAGGCACTGGAACCAGTTGCCCTAGAGCTCCTATTAGATGGATGCACCTAAGCATTTCCTGCATATCTGGACCTAGACCCCCTCAAGCTCTTGAGAAGCAGGTGAATAACCAAGGTGGACCATGCCAGGCGCTGCACCTGCAGGGCTCCAACCCAGAGACCGGGCACCTCCTCTCCCCTCTGCCTTGGCCTCCCACTACTCACCAGGACACCTAAGACTCTTGATGATTCCCCAGAGGCTGCACCAACCTTGAATGAAGTCTGGAATCCCCATGTGAGTCTCCAGCCCAAGCCCTCCTCTTGGTGGGGAGAATGGGGAGGGGCACTCACTGCTCAGGACTAAGCCCCACCCTGCTTCCCTCCCCACCCACCACCACCAGCCAGGGCTTGAAGGGCGCCTCTTTCTTTGACAATGAGAGCAAAGGTGCCCTCAGATTCCCTTTATCACCCTTTTAGGCAAGGCGAGAGGGACTCAGAAGAGGCTGCGATCAAAGGTGCTGAGACTTATTGCCTTGAACTACACTGAAAGTGTCTTTCAGAGAAGTGCTGTCTCCTGCCTGGGCCAGCCGACCCCAGCTAGAAAACACAGCAGCGGCCTGGGCCAGCCTCTCTGCTGTAATAGAATATCCAATTATTCATGCAAGATTGTACAGCAAAAGCTCCCTCAACCACAGAATTTATATTCTCCAACAGAGATCACTAGAAAAACAGAAAAACTTGGCAATATAAATGAAAAGATTTGAAAAAAAAATTCTTTTTGGTTGTTGTTGTTTTGCTTTTGCCAATAATGAATCCCCACCCAGGGGAATCCACGATACTGTGTTTACGGCTGGAGCTTGGCGGGCACCCGAGGTCCCGCCGCCAGGCAGCGCCACACAGGGTCACAGGAGGCAGGGATGCAGCCGGGTGAAACCAGACTCTTCTGTTATTTTCTTCTTCAGTTTGAGTTTTAAATAACATCACTGTGTTTACTCTGGTCCCATCATTCTTTCCAGAGTCCCACTTTAAGTTCAAAACCGACACATGGCTAATTGGGAGACACAGAAATGCTCTGTTTCACTAATTTCAGTTTTTCATCCGTAACCCTACTTATAATGTTCTTTTCTGAAAGGGGTACTCAACCCCTAGGTGTTTTCTATTTATATTCAAGGAATTCTCCATCTTGAACACAACAGTGAAATTTTACTCAGACCTTTGCTCAGGGCTTGTGAACCGAGGGGGAAGGAAGTGCCCCCATGTGTTTTAAGTTATTGGGGCCGGAGTGATAGCCCAGCGGATAGGGCGTTTGCCTTGCACGGCCTGCCCATGCCGGCCCAAGTTTGATATCCGGCATCCATATGGTCCCCGAGCACCACGGGAGTAATTCCTGAGTGCAGAGCCAGAAGTAACCCCTGAGTATCGCCGGGTGTGACTGACAAAGCAAAAAAAAAAAAAAAGTTATTGTATAGCTTAAATCAGCGAGTGGTTACTTCTTTAACTATTACAGAATGAGCCCATGGCAAACAGCACAGCTAAACAAATGTCCTTTTGGATATAACAGAAAAGGGATCATTTGCAAAAAGGTGACTATTTCATGTAGGGAATGATGGGAGAACTTAAGTCTAGCTACCACGGACTGGGCAGGATTAGTCTCAATTTTTTTTTTTTTTTTTTGGTCACACCCGCAGTGCTCAGGGGTTACTCCTGGCTCTGCACTCAGGAATTACCCCTGGCGGTGCTCGGGGGACCATATGGGATGCCGGGATCGAACCCGGCCGGCCACGCAAGGCAACGCCCTAACCGCTGGGCTATCGCTCTGGCCCAGGATTAGTCTCATTTAAATGCACATTCCAGTGACAAGCAGAAGCAATGTGCCTCCACCCCCATGCACTGGCTCAGTGTTGCCCTGCGGTCCCTGGGCCGCATTTTCATTTTGATGTGGGCCCTCCTTTTCATGGAGCTCTGCCCAGTGGTGCTGTGGCTCCTTCACGCCAACATCTTCCTAAGTCCTTGCACTCATTCCAAGCCCATGATCAAGCACTTACCTTGTGTCGTGCATGAGACCACATACAGTGCAGGATCAAAGACAAACCAGAACAGTTAACACAACTCAAATTGGTGGGAGAAGGGGGCCAGAAGGGGAAGACCCTGGAGGGGTCCTTTCAGGCCAGATCTAACGCTTTAGGACTGGAGTGGGATTGTCTCATTGAAAATATCTGTGGTGGGGCCAGAGTGACAGCACAGCAGGGATGGCATTTGCCTTGCATGCAGCCGATCCAGGTTCGATCCCTGGCATCCTATATGGCTCCCCGAGCACTATCAGGAGTAATTCCTGAGTGCAGAGCTAGGAGCAACCCCTGAGCATTGCTGGGTGTGATCCAAAAAGCAAAAAATAAATAAAAATATCTGTGGGTTGGGATCAGAGAGTAAAGTGGGGGAAGACACTTTTCTTGACAGCCAGGTTCAATCCCCCACTGTATTTGACACCGCCCAAGCCTCACCAAGAGTGTTCCCTGAGCACAAAGCTAGGAGTAAGCACTGACCTCAGCCAGATATGGCCCAAAGACCCTCCTCACTCCCCACACCTCAAAAACAAATCTGTAGGTAGAGGACCGGCGATGTAGTTTAGTGGTAGTGCACTTGGTCTTTCAAGTCTGAGGCCTTGGGTTTGGGAGAGATGGAAGGGAAAAGAAGGAATCAGGTGGTAGAGTGGGGGCTGCAGGAGGACAGGGGATAGAGGAAGGAGGGAGGCAACTGGGAAAGGAAGGGAGAAAAGCTGAGAGAAGAAGGGTGCACCCTAGTGCTGGACAGACAGTAATGGGTGTGGGGAGCGCCAAGGTGCTTGTCTTAATTGAATCCCTAAGCACTGCTGGGCAGTGGGCCAGGAGCAGACCCTACACTAGTGTCTGACCCATCTGCACAGAGGAAGGGGCACATCTAAGAGTGCTGAGAGATTCCCAGGCAACAAGAAGTCTGCAAGGCACAGCTGGGGCGGTCAACACCAGGGGGAGTTCGACTCTAGCCCATGTCAGGTTCACCTCTCACCGGGTACCACGGTATCTTCCCAGGTTCCGCTCCAGCTTCATGAACCCCCACAGCAGCCCGAGAGCCCCTCCCCCCAGCTCCTCACGCTCCGCACCCCCCCCCCCATTCCCACACTGGCCTCCAGAGGTTCCATCTTTCTGGGAAAGCAAAACTTGAGGTTCTCCCCTGAGTCCATGCGGGTGACCCTAATGAGACCCCCCAACTTCACTGTACTAGTGGGGTTCTAAAGATGCCGTGGTCTACGCCTATGTGATGTGGCTCCAAGTCGGCTGACAGGAGGAAGACAGGGCAGTGATGAGGTCTGAAAGGATCCACAGGGAAGCTGCTGAGAGAGGACCAGCAGCACGGCCGGGTGCAGCTTCTAGAAGCTACTAGGAGAGGGGAGCTACCACAGTGAGGGTGCAGGGGCTTCAGACCTACCACAGCCGAGGAACTGGCTTCTGTCAACACCCAAAGTAAGTGTGGAAACCCATCCCGAGCCTTGGTGAGGACGTGGCTGCAGGTGCTGAGTGGAAGAACCTGGCCAGAGAGACTGGCTGAGCCTTGTGGGGCATCTGTGCCCCCAAACTGCACTAATCGGGGTGCAGGGTTGGCAAGCCTGTGGGTGATGGTTGCACAGAGGAGAAAATAAAGATGCATCATCCCGTCTGCATGCTCCATCCAAGCTCTACTGACTTTTCGTTCTATTGCTCAACCTCCAGAGCCATGTCCTGCTTCTCCGCTTCCACGGCAGTTGCTGCCCTTGCTCCCGAGTGTCTCCCTGCTTCCCTCTGCTCCCTCAGAGAGCAGCTTGCCTCTGTTCGCAGCTGACCTCCTTCCCCAATTCCTGTCTGAATGAGCACCTCCGCTGCTCTAGAATTCGCCTCCCTGGCTTTGCTTTCTGCCATAGAAGGTGATGCTACGTGGAATGTGTATCTGCTTGCTGTCCTTCCCTGCGAACAGAATCCTCTACCAGGAGAACATCCTCTCTTTTTTTCACTCGGGTGTGCTCAGCTCCTTGTACAGAGCAGTGGCCCCGGGCTTGCTGAGTTAATGAGACAAGAACAGAGCTGGGGAGGTGGTAAGCAGGGAGGGGGAGAAAGGGAGGCTGGTGCTAATGGAACTGGATGCCATGAAGACAGGGAGACTCCGGTCTGTGAATGCAATGGGATTTGTGGAGGATCTGAAGCTAGAGTGCAGCCACTGGTGTATCAGAAAGTCCCTCAGTGGATGAACAGCAAGAGGGAACCAGAAAGATGAGAGGTTGGAGTGGACGGGAAAGAGATGGAGAGATGGGGACTGGGAGAGAGATGGAGAGATGGGGACTGGGAGAGAGACAGAGAGATAGGGACTGGGAGAGAGATGGGTATTGGGAGAGAGAGAGAGATGGGGACCGGGAGAGAGACAGAGAGATGGGGACCAGGAGAGAGATGGGTACTGGGAGAGAGATGGAGAGATAGGGACCGGAGAGAGACGGAGAGATGGGGACCGAGAGAGATATGGAGAGATGGGGACCGAGAGAGAGATGGAGAGATGGGGACAGAGAGAGAGATGGAGAGATGGGGACCGAGAGAGAGATGGAGAGATGGGGACCGGGAGAGAGATGGAGAGATGGGGACCGGGAGAGAGATGGAGAGATAGGGACCGGGAGAGAGATGGAGAGATGGGGACCGGGAGAGAGATGGAGAGATAGGAACTGGGAGAGAGATGGAGAAATGGCGACGGGAAATTGACGGAGAGATGGGGACCGGGAAACTGACGGAGAGATGGGGGCTGGGAAAACAGAGGCCGTGGGAGGTGGGTACAGATGGAACCGGCTTTTACAAGAGACTGGATAAAGTAGCTGAATGAAACAGGACAGGAAAGAGAGAGGGAAGGGAACTCTCCACGCCTAAGGAAATGGAGTAGATGGCACCTGGCTAGGACTCAATCCGGGAAGAATTAAAACATCTCTGCATCAAGATTACACAGCGCTAACTCTTCCTTTTGGCTCTGTTGGCTTTGGGGCCATGCTCCGTGCTGTTCAGGGCCTTACTCCTAGTCCTGTGCTCAGGAGAGGCACCAGGAGGTGCTTGCGGGACCTTATGTGGTGCAGGGGACTGAACCAGGATCTGGGGCATGCAAGGCTAGTGTCTTAACCCATACAGCCCCCCTGCCCTGTACCAACTTTTCCAGAACAAAGATCTGACTGAATGAGCCCTCGCACCTGTTTCCAGAGTTAGTGCTGGAGCATGTCTGCCGGCTGCCACTGGCTTCCCGGCATCTCAGAGATGCTGCCTCCCACCTGGCTGTCAACCAGGCCCCTCCCAGGAGGTGCCTTTCATGGTAGGAACAACACATCCTTCCCACAGAGCAAGGGATGCATCTATTTCCGCCTGCACAAATGAATGAGGAAGGAGCGCAGAGGACAGTAAAGCCAGAGGGCGGTACAGATCCCGCCAGCTAGGCTGCTTTCATGCCAGCCTGGGAGACTCTGTCCCCCAGCTGACAAAGGCTGCTGCTGTGGCTGTCAGTCTGACGCACTGCAAGTCTATAAACCAGGGGCCACTTTGGCCTTGGCCACTGACACACAGCTCCCTTTAGACAGTTCTGAGGGTAGAGAGCCCACACTGACTTGGTCTGCTGCCTTTCCAGGAAAAAAAATTCTTCCCCAATCCCTGGAAATCTCCCTTCTTTAATCAAACAGAAACAGAGCATTCCCCAACACGCCTCCCAACACAAACACACAAAGATACACACACACACACACACAACTGCTGAGGAGGCTGCTACCATCCCCTGGATTCTTCCCAGCACTCCAGGGGTGGGGATGGGGGCCAATATTTCTACTTTAGGAATCACAGAGACGCCAATTCATTAATAAACAGGCAAGAATGGACAAGCACAGGAATAAGCCACAAATAACCGTCCAGGAGTTGTAACTACACGATCCAAATAAAGCCCCAGAAAATGAGCCATTTATTCTGGGGATTTTCATTTTTGCCATGGTGGGAGCAGATGAGACGAGGTTTGTACTCATTTGCTCACACACGTGCAAACACAAGGCACACTTCCTAGCTGTGAAGCTCAGATGTTCTCAGCTGTGGAGCTCACCCTTTCCTGGGTGCCGCCGGAAATCACTTGCAATGCCAGGTATCAGAGTACAGCAGGGATCAGAGCACAGAGCTGCCTTGCAGGCTCAGCACTCCTGGGATCTGAACTTGTGAGCTTGTGGGCATGTATTTGCAAGGCAGGTGGGCAAAGCCAACTGGGTGCTTCCCTCTGGGCCCAGGACCAGATAACAGGACAACTAGATGATAAATAAATGACATGTGCATTTCTCAAACACATTGTTGAAGTTACAAGAAAGGACACTCAAGAATCAGGATGTGACTCTAAGGTAGATCACACACCTTGTATGGGTGGCTCCTTGGGATTAATTCCCATAAAGAAGAGAAGAGAAGGAAATCAATGGAAGAGAAAGAAGAGAAACAAAGGGGGAAGGGAGGAAAGGAAAGCAGGTGGGAGGAAGGCATGCATATATAAAACAGAAAAAGAAACAATCAAGAATATAACCAAGAGCAACAACAACAACAAAAAAAAGATAAGGAGGCAGAATGATATTATAGCAGGTAGGGCGCTTGCCTTGCATGTGGCTGACTCAGATTTGATCCCTAGCATCTCATATTGTCCGCTGAGCATCACCAGGAATAATTCCTGAATGCAGAGCCAGGAGTAACTCCTGAGCATAACCAGGGTGCCCCCACAACACCCAAAATATTAGGAGATAGAAAGATGGTAAAAGGTATAAGTCACTTCACTTGCCTTGCAAGCAGCCCACCCAGTCAATCCCCGCACTGCATAAAGTCCCCTGAGTACCACCAGGCATCACCTCTGAGTAGTCAAAAGTAGCCCCTGAGCACCTTCAAGTGTGGTCTAAGCACCCCTTCCCCCAATTAAAAGAAGTAACATAACACCAGAGAGAAAAAAGGCAGCAGGAGTGAAAAAAGAAAAGCTTAGGACTAATTGAATTTAACCGAACTCTAGGAGATAATTGAGAGAAAAAAATGAAAGCAACAAAGAAATAGCATTGGGAAATCTTCAAAATTAAATTAAAATTAATTAAAGATACAATTTTTCTGATTCAGGTATCCCAATGCTTCTAGTAATCTCTGATGATCTTTAGAATTTCTGTGGTTTCTGTTGTGATGTCCCCGTTTTCATTTCTGATTCTATTTATTTGGGTTCTCTCTTTTCCTTTTCTTACAAATCTTGCAAGAGGTTTGTCAATCTTGTTTATTTTTTCAAAGAACCAGCTTTTGGTTTCGTTGATCTTCTGGATTGTTTTTTTTACTTTCCATCTCATTGATTTCTGCTCTAAGTTTTAGTATTTCTTTCTTTCTGCTTGGTTTGGACTCCTTTTTGTTGATCACTCTAAGATCTTATCCCAATGCTTCTAAACAGTATAAGCAAATCTAACCTAGCTGAAGTCTAATGCAACTGCAGGTTATCAAAAACAAAGTCGAGGTTCAAATGGGCTGGAATGTAGGCTTCAGCGTGATGGAACCCCAGATTTTATCCTTGGCACCACTTGGTCCCAGGCACCAAGCTGGGGGCAACCCCACCCCAACCACCACTGGGTGTAGCTCAGAAACAAAAACCTGCCAAAAAGAGATAAAAAGAATAAATCTTAAAAATAGTCAAAGAAAAGTTTCTCTCAGAACAATTCCTTATATTTTCATTAGCCAAAAAGGAGAAATTGAAATTTCCAACCCAGCAACACTACCAAAGTGAGAGTGGACAAAGATACTTTTTGACAGATGGAACCAGAAAATATACTTCTTAACAAGAGTTAAAGATGCTGCAAGAAAAGCCTACCAGCACAGGACAAGCGATGCCAAAGAAACTAAATAACACCAAAGCAGTGCGTGGTAGACAGCAAGAAGAATGTCTGATTTGTGGAGTTTAACACCCAAGCAGTGTTGGAAAGGGTATGGAGGAATGAGAACTTTTGTTCTGTGGGTAAGGGAGTAAAACAGGATAGACACTACGGATTTGATAGAGAAAAAGCATAAGATCCAGTAATCTGCTTCTAAATTCCAACCCACAGAAAGGAGAGCCGTGCCCTTAGCCATCTTAGCCACGCTCTTAGCCACGCTGCCAATAGAAACCAAAAGCAGAAGCAACGTCATCACCCATCATCCACCCTTCGTCAGGTGACTGACGCTTTATGATCGAAACACACAACAGGAAATCATCTGGCCTTCAGACGAAGGGAAGGGACGGAAGGGAAGGACGCTAGCACAGGCTATTAGGCCGATGAGCCCCTGACCTTTGTACCTGAAACACCCGGCTGTGCTCTGTGCAGTGGCACTCACCTGAGACAGAACAGCCGACTTCAGAGAGACAAAAAGGAGAAGCTTGGCTGCCAAGTACTCAGGGAAGATGGGAGGCACACAGCGAATGCAGAATTTCATTTTGCAAGATGGAAAGAGAGAGAGTGTGTAGCGCAAGATGTGTGTGTACGCACGGTGTGTCTAGGAGTGCATGCATGCGCCTCCTTTCCACTGCAGAGACTTAAACCCTAATCCTTCCCTCCCACCACACTCATGGGATCACTTGAGGAAAAATAACACAGAAGGACGAGGGGGAAGAAGACAGAAATATTGTTCTTGGACTGATGGGCATCTAATTAAGGAGACAGTTTTGGCATAGGTCTTGACTGAATGTGATGGCCTCAGACACCCCCTTCAACAAAGGCTGGATGCCTCGGTCAGGGTGGGCCCAGCCCTAGCTCACTCAAGCTTAATTTTCAAAAGTGGTACTGAGAGGCTTTTTTTTTTTTTGGCTTTTTTGGGTCATACCCGGCAATGCTCAGTGGTTACTCCTGGTTCTGCACTTAGGAAGTACTCCTGGCGGTGCTCAAGGGACCAAATGGGATGCTGGGGATCGAACCTGGGCTGGCCGCGTGCAAGGCAAACGCCCTACCCACTGGACTATCGCTCTGGTCTCTTCAGAAACTGTTTTTGCTGAAAATGATTATCTCTGGACAAATTCTAAATGCCAGAGGAAGTTAGGGTGACACACCAGAAGGAAAGTGTTTAACTCCTGTGTTTATAGGGAAATGTGAAAAAATCAATGCTTCAAACAGGCCTGGCTTGGTGCAAGAAGAAATCAAAATCAATATGTGATGAGATCATTGGTGATTAGGTAAACAGCTTCTTTACAGAAACTGAGCATCACAGGCATCTCATATTATGCCGCTCTAGCTAGCGGCATAATATGAGCATTACCTTGCAAATTTAAAGCAACAGAAGTAGTTTTAAGGGCTGGGAATTTGGCTCCAATGACACCTGCAAACATTTTAGCAAAAAAGAGAAAAAAAATAGAAACAGCTTTAAGATGGCTCAACAGAGCAGCGTTCTCTCTTTGATACTGGGTTCAAAGATATTGGGTCCTCCATCCACAAATACAACAGATGGGGGTGGGGAGAGACCTGAGAATTAAGGGGATTGGGGCTGGGAGCTCAGAACTAGAGCTCACCCTTCACCTGGATGAGGGCTGTGGGTCAACCCCACACCTCTCCCGCCAAAGAAATGAAACAAAACAGGAGTAAAGAGATTGTCACGGGTTAAGCCATACCCCACCAGCACCCCTTAGAATCTCCAGCACTGCGTCTGGTCCCCAAGTACCACCAGGGTCACTCCTGAGCACAGAGCCAGGAACAGCCACACCCACCAGCATTGTGGTCACCTCTCCCAACAGCAAAAAAGCACTGAATCCTTTTGCTTGTTTGTGTGATTGTCTTGGGGTCACACCAGCTGTGCTCAGGGCTTACTTCTGGCTCCGCACTCAGTGATTACTCCTGGCAAGGTCCGGAGGATCATATAGGATGCCAAGGATAGAATTTGGGTCAGCTGCATGCAAGGCAATTGCCCCACCTGCTGCACTACTGCTCCGGTCCCAAAGCGTAAAATCCTTTAAGAAAAACAAAAATTGGCCAAAGTGAGAGTCTAGCCAGTAAGGGTGCTCGCCCTATGTAAAACTGACCTGGGTTTGATCCCGGCACCCCATATGATCTCCCAAGTCCTGACAGGAGTAAGCTCTGAACACTTTTGGGTGTGACCTGACACCAAAAACTAGAATAAAAAGAAAACCTACAAAATAAAAGGGGGCGGAGCGATAGCCCAGCGGGTAGGGCGTTTGCCTTGCACGTGGCTGGCCTGTGCCGGCCGGGTTCGATCCCGGCGTCCCATATGGTCCCCGAGCACCGCCAGGAGTAATTCCTGAGTGCAGAGCCAGGAGTAACCCCTGAGCATTGCTGGGTGTGACCCAAAAAGCAAAAAAAAAAAAAAAAAATAAAAAATAAAAAAGGGGCTCCCTACTGCATGGGCAGAAACAGCACAAATGAGGTGGAGAAGCAGAGACATGATCTCCCCCAAAATCCCACCTCCAGGGGGTGCCATAACAAGAGGGCTCCCCAAATCCAGCTCCCTGAAGAGTGAGGGATTTGTTTCTATCAGGCACCCTGATCCTGGGGACCCACCCCAGTGAGACAAGTCACCCCAAGCACATAACTTTACAGACCACAGGGGAGAAGGGAGCTGCTCACGGGAGTGGGGCACACATGCTGTACAATGTGGGAGTTGGGGCTCCATCCCTGGGTCCTGTGTCTCACGGTTCTGGTGGCCCCCAGAAGGGGGTGTCTGAGGCCATCACATTCAGTCAAGACCTATGCCATGAAGGAGACCCTTGTGCTAGTCTTCAAGTGGCTCCAGTGGCCGATTGTCTGCTGGAACCCCTGGGACAGAGACACCAGGTTGTGTAGTTGTTGTGCTTAACTTCTACCTTACTAGATCCAGAGCTGGAGGCCGTTTTGGCGGTCACCCTATTTTGCCAAAGCTGGCAGTCAGCTCGCTGACCTGGTGCTTGCCCTGGGCCTTGGCTCGGTGAACCGAGCCAGAGATTATACTTGTCTTAAGTGCCAATTTCTTGGATAGGGCTGGGGGGTTCCCAGAGGCAGTTCTCAGGGGCTATTCCCAGTGTGGTTGGTTCTCAGCCGGGATAACTCACCAGTAGGGTTTGGGGTACCATGAGTAGGATTGAACCAAAGCCTCCCACAGGCCAAAACACGCACATCAGCCCTTAAATTTATTCCTTTTTAATTGAGGTAATACTGGTTTATAAGACTCTGTGTGTATGTGTAGACAGAGTAAGAGGAAGGATAGGGATGTTTGCTTGTTTGTGTGTGTGTGTGTGTGTGTGTGTGTGTGTGTGTGTGTGTGTGCGTAAGAGATTTGGGCCATACTCTGCAGTGCTCAGAGGTGACTTTTGGCTCTTTGTTCAGTGCTCCTGGCTCGGTGCTCAGGTTCTACATGCAGAACCTGGGATTGAAGGACAGCTTATGTTTGAAAGCAGGGTTTCATACCTCTTCAGCATTGAAGAGGTACCCTACCACACCTGCCACCAATACTAGTATTCCTCTTCCACCACCCACAGAATGTCCACCACCCTTTCAACTTCCTCCCTCCCTTCCCCTTTGGTAACCTCAGTTCTGTGTCCAGAAACTATCAGTTTGTTTCTATTTGGTCTTTTCTATTCCCTTGGTTTGATTCTTTATATTCAACCTGAATGAGATCATCTGGTATTTCTGACTGATTTTGCTTAAAATACTTTCCAGTTTCTTCCTTGCTGCTACAGTTGGAAAGATTTCATCTTTTCAGAAAATCATCCAAGTCGTATTCCACCGTCTCACTCTGTACACCAAATTTTATACCCATTTCTTAGCGGGCAATAGTGTTGTATAACCCTGACTCCTGCAGGCACCCAAAGTGAGCCACCCTCAGTATGCTTGGTCTGGAGACCAGAGGGTCTGCGATTGTTGCGATAGTTCTGTTTATATTTACGTACTTTACAAACTGCTCCTACAGTTCTGGCTTCCAATCTGCCTGAAACTAGATGTGACTGTGATTCCTCCATTTGAAACAGTAAAATCTCTAGCCATTCCTCAGTAATAAGGACTTAGTTTTTTAAAAACAGGAATATCAGAGGCAGGGGAGAATGGAGGGCAAGGCATTGGCCCTGTATATGGCCCACCTGGGTTTGATCCCTAGCGCTGCATAAGGTCCCCCAAGCCTCTCAAGAAGTGACCCCTGGGGCCGGAGCAATGGTCCAGCAGGTGGGGCGTTTGCCTTGAATGCAGCCAGCCTGTGCAGGCCCAGGTTCGATCCCGGCATCCCATATGGTCCCCCAGCACCACTAGGAGTAATTCCTGAGTGCAGAGCCAGGAGAAACCCCTGAGCACTGCCGGTGTGACCCCAAAAAAGCAAAAAAGAAAAGTGACCCCTGAGCACATGAGCACAGAGCCAGGAGTAAATCTGGAAGCAACACCAAGTATGGTCCTAAAACAAAAAACAAAAAGGAAGGAAGGAAGGAAGGAAGGAAGGAAGGAAGGAAGGAAGGAAGGAAGGAAGGAAGGAAGGAAGGAAGGAAGGAAGGAAGGAAGGAAGGAAGGAAGGAAGGAAGGAAGGAAGGAAGGAAGGAAGGAAGGGAAGGAAGGAAGGAAGGAAGGAAGGAAGGAAGGAAAGAAAACTATATAAATCACAAAAGTTTAAGAGACAATCAAAAATAAGAAAAAGCTGCTCAGTAGGGTTCACTATTAGCCAAGAGAATAAACACTGTGAGTTAAGAAAATATTAGAGAAATAGAGGAGTATGTTTCAAATGGAAGCCCATGATAAAACCTCAGGGGGAAGAAAGCCTTAATGAAAAGGAGACAAGCAACCTACCAGAAAAAGAACTCAGCACAGGGGGCCTGGGGACAGCACTGGGACCCAAGGATGTATACCATCCTGACCCAGCCCACATGCTCAGTGCAATACTAGCAGCTCCGCTATCTGAGATCCCCAGAGCGCCAAGCACATGTCTGATCTCCAGTATATGATGTCCAGGGTGTGGGACACTGAAAATAAAGCACACGAGCACCAGAGTCAAGCAAGCAGCCCCGGAGGGCACCACAACCAAAAAAAGCAAGGGAGCCAGAAACAGTGTGAGGTCTTGGTAGATTCTGCACCTGGACAGTTTAGAAGCACTGCGGCCAGTGCTGGCTGGTTAACCGGCAGCACCAGGACCAAGTGTGGAGCCCCAGCCACCACAGACATACCAGGAGAATACAGAATAGAAAATACTCATGAGAAATTTAAAAAAATTTCAAAATCCAGGGACTGGAGCAATAGTACATTGGTAGGGCATTCTCCTTGCACCCAGCTGATGAGGTTTCGATCCCAGCATATCATATGGTCTCCCAAGCACCGCCAGGCATAATTCCTGAGCATTGCTGGGTGTGACTCTAAAAGCAAAAACAAAAACAAAAAAGCAAGATAATTGTCATAAAGATGCTCCTCAGACGCTCGAGCATGTCAACACAGAAATAGTGAATATGAGAAAAGAGCAAAGAAAAGGGGCTGAAGACTGCAGTGAAGGAACTGGAAACTACTAGAAAGAGGGAGCCAACGGGAGAAAGGAAGAGGAAGAAGGGATGAACACAGTTGAGAGGAGCAGCAGGGCTCATTCAAACAGGACAACAACAAAAAGAAATTGAGAAAGCTCAGGTAGCTTTGGGAACTATGAAACAGGATCAAGCTGAATAACCATTTGCATGATAAAGACCTGAGAAGAACAGAGAAAAGAAGAACTAAGAAGCCAAGCTGAGAAACTGTCTGGGTTAGGAAACAGCCATTAGGTACAGGAAGCAGAGAAGGCTACAAATAAACTCAAAAACAGCCCATCAAGGCATATAAAAATGTAATAAACTTAAAGTAGAAAAGGTTGAGCTAGACAGAAAGAAATACCACATGTTACATATAAGGAACCGTATGTTACATAAGGAACCATATGTTACATATATGCAACATACCGTTACATATATGTAACATACCAAAGATTGTCAACTGGGTGTTTTGCTTTTTACCAGAAACACTGCAGGCTAGAGGAAGGGGTATATTTTCAAAGTGCTAAAAGAAAAAACTCCCAACCAAGAATATCCAAAGAGATTATCACAGAAACTAGAGAAGAAACAAAATGTTTTCCATATAAGCAAAATCTAAAGTAACCATCACCACGCCGACCTTACAAGATATATTAAAGGGTCCTTACACTGAAAAAATTGCACTGAGTTAAAATAAGAACACTTGAAAGACCTCACTGATAAAGTAAATATATAGTAAAGATAGTGGATTAATCAATTACAAGCTAGAACAAAGGTTAAAAGATAAAAATAGTATTCAAAGAACTAAGGTAATTAGATAAGAGAGAGACACAAGTCATAAAAATTGACATCAAAAATTAAAAGTGTGGCAGGTAAAACAGAGTCCATGCTTTGCACGCCAGGAGCCTGGGTTCACTCTTTGGCACCCATGGTTCCCAAGAAAAATCACAGGCCAGTATCCCAGATAAACTCAGATGCCCCCAAAAAAAAAAAAAACTCACCAAGATGTTAATAAACCAAATATGACAATGCATTAAAAGCAGCACAAACTATGTTCAAATAGAATTCATTCCAGAAATGAAAGTGTTGTTCAAAATTTACACAAGCACAAAAAGCCAACATGATACAATACATCAATAAAATGAAGTATCTGATCAGACAATCATATCAGTAGGAGCGGAAAAGGCACTCAACATAACTCAACATGCAGTTATGATAAAAGCGTTCAGTGAAGTGATTGTAGAGGGAAGGTACATCAGCATGATAAGCTACAGTGATGACAAACCCAAAGCTAACTAACTTTATTATACTCAACTAGCAAAAAATCTAATGCCTTTCCTCTAGGCTCAGGAACAAAATCAGGAATGTGCTCTTGCACTATTATTCAACATCATACTAAAACTCTTGGACAGAGAAATCAGACACACACACACACACACACACACACACACACACAACAAAAAAACCCTGATGCGGTCAGAGCAGCAGTACAGTGGGGAGAGTGTTTGCCTTGCATGTGGCTGATCCAGTTACAATCAATCCCCAGCCAAGCCATATGGTCCCCAAGCACCACCAGGAGTAATTCCTGAGTGCAGATCCAGGAATAACCCCTGAGCATCGCTGGGTATGACCCCCCCAAAAAAAAAAGAAGACATTCAATCTGGAAACTAAAAAGTAAACTTATATATAGAAAAACCCTAAAGATTCCACCAAGAAACTCAGAATAAACAAATTCAACGAAGTCTATAGGTACAAAATGTGGCTGAAGAGATAATACAGGGGCTAAAGTATTTGCCTTGCATACAACTGACACTAATTCCTAACACTGTATATGGTTTCTCTGTGAGTAATCCCTGAGCAGAGTCAGGAATAAGCCCTGAGTACAGCCAGGTGTGGCCCCCAAACCAAAAAAAAAAAAAAAAAAAAAAACCATAAAAATGGTTGTGTTTCCATACACTAAAAATGAATTATCTGAAAGAGAAATTTAAAAAATCCCCATTTATAATCACACCAAAAGTAATAAAATATCCAAAATTAAGTTTAACCAGAAAAGTGAAATAAAGGCTGGAGAGATAGTACGGCAGGTAGGACATTTAACTTTGCACATGGCCAACAGGGTTCAGTCTCCAACACCCTACATGGCCTCCAAAACCTGCAAGGAGTGATTACTGATCACAGGACCAGGAGGAAGCCCCGAGCACTGCTGGGTGTGCCCCAAAAACCAAAAAATAGAACAAGTGAAATAATTGCACAATGAATATGATATTAGTAGAGGAAAGATACAAAAAATGGAAATAGGTAGAATTATTATTGTTAAAATGCTCATATCTTCCATGGAAATCTGCAAATCCAATGTATTGCCTGTCAAAATTCCATTCACATTTCTCACAGAAAAGAATCCTAACGTTTATTTTAAACTACAGAAAGATTCCAAGAAGCCAAAGCAGGGGCCAGAGTGATAGTATAGTAGGTAGGGTGCTTGCCTTGCATGCAGCCAACCTGGGTTCGATCCCGGCATCCCATATAGTCCCCCAAGCACCACCAGGAGTAATCCCTGAGTGCAGAGCCAGGAGTAATACCTGAGCAGTGCTGGGTGTGACCGGCAAACAAACAAACAAACAAACAAACAAACAAAAACACCAAGTAGCCAAAGTAGTCATGAGAAAGACAAAGTTGCTGGCATTATCATCTCTGATTTCAAGTTAATTACAAAGCTATAGTAATAAATAGAGACTCACATACATGGGGCAGAGCTGCTACCGGCTCTCCCTGTGCCCAGCTGATCACGAGGCGCCCAGGAGGGAAGACGGGTTCTAGCCCTGGCCCGCCATCCCAGCAGAGCCAAGCAAGAAGCCAGAGGAACCCCCACACCATGAGGGCCGCCATTTTCCACATCCAGACTCCCCAGCTCATCAGAGCTCCACCCAGCAGAAGAGATGATCACAAGCTCATCAATACATGCTCAAGATTAGAGGCGACTACAAGAGTATCCCACCCACATGGCAGAGCCTGGTAAGCTACCCGTGTCATATTTGATATGCCAAGTAACAGTAACAATTATAGAACTCATTCCCATGACCTGATGGAATGGTTTGAGGCTCTTTATGTTCCTGAAGTGAACAGATGCCCTTGGGCTACACTAACATGTGACAGGACGTATGGAGATGTAACTGGTGCCTGCTCAAGCAAATTGATGAACAGCAGGAAGACAAGTGATACAAGTGATACAAGTGATAGTAATAAAACTATGAGATTGGCATAAAATTGGAGACACTGATCAACTGAACCAAATAGAGAGAGTGAGAAATAAATCCATGCATACATTATTATTAATTTATAACAAGGAAGGCAAGAGAATACAATGTAAAAAAGTATCTTCAACAAAGGGAAAATTGTATAGATACAAACAGAATCAGGGGCCCTGAGTGATAGCCCAGCGGGTAGGGCGTTTGCCTTGCATGAGGTCAGCCTGTGCCTGCCCGGGTTTGATCCCCAGCATCCCATATGGTCCCCCGAGCAGCCGGGCTCACAGTGAGCTTTGGAGGCTGCTGTCAGAGAGAGGCACAATGACATGGCAGACTCCTGTGCCCCAGTTACCAGCACAGTGGGCGGGAGCACCCTCACAGCTGGGGCTGAGTCCCTTGGACTTCTAGGAAAGCATCCCTGGGCCTCCCCCATGGCCCCCGCCTCGTGGCTTCCCTCCTGGGCTCCGGAGCCTGCCCCAGTGTTTGACCCAGACTGGCCTGTGCTCGAGGCTGCTCTGTGCTCTCTCATCCCCTAGGATGAGAGTCCTCTCCTCTCCCTCTCCCCTCTCCCTCTCCCTCTCCCCCAGGAGTAATTCCTGAGTGCAGAGCCAGGAGAAACCCCTGAGCATTGCTGGGTGTGACCCAAAAAGCAAAAAACAAAACAAAACAAAAAAACAAACAGGATTAAACTAGACCATTACCATACAACATATACAAAAGCAAACTAAAAATGAATTAAATACTTTAATATACAATCTGAAACCATAGTATTTCTAGTTTCTAGTAGCAAGCATAGGTGGCAAAATCCTTACCGTCCATCTTAGAACATTTTTCTGAATTTGATTCCAGAGGCATGAGAGGCAAAAGCAAAAATAATCAAATGGGAAGGACTACATCAAACTAAAAAGCTTCTGCGGAACAAAGCAAACCATCAGCAAACTTAAAGGAAGAACTAGTGAAACAAGGTATTTGTAAAGCATATGCCTGATAAAGGAAATGCATAAAATTACACAAAGAATTCATAGAGCTCAAGTTTTACAATCCAATTAAAAATGGGCAGAACAATTGATTAGACCTTCCCCACCCATATAAGGCAGATGGCCAATAGGCACATACAAGATGCTTAACATCATTAATCACAAAATAAAATTACAAGTCAAAACCACAGGAAATATCGCCCCACTGTTGTCAGATGGCTATTATCAAAAGGGCAAGAAAAAACAAGTATCGGTGAGGATGTGGAGAAAAGAGAATTCCCTACTGGTGTCAATATAACCTGGTGTACCTGCTGTGAACAAACACTGTGGAGTGTCCTCCAAAAGCTTAAAAATAGAACTGCCATGTGATCCAACAATTTGAAAAGATAGAAGCACTCCAAAGATATAGTCACAGATAATGCACACTATTTACAACAGACTATAAGTGGGAACAATCTTGGTGCCTATCAGCAGATGAATAAAGCAGTGGTAAGTGGTAACCTCCTTAAGCCCCCCCCCACACACACACATACACAAGTAATGTGTATGTATTTAATGCTTTGGCTAACAACAGACTTCATACACAGTGGTGGCCCCACTAACTAGAGTATAGCATGCAGTCTAAGTATAGAGTAGATATGCCATAGCATGTAAGCTTATGTAAATATACTCTATGACATTCACCCCACAGTTAAATCACCTAGCAACACATTTCTCAGAATCTAATCCCATCATTAAAACATCACTGTATAAAACACCCCCAGTTTCTACGAGGTGCATATCTCCCTGATAACCAAACCATCTTGAAACATCACAAAAAAAATTATAGGCTGATATCCCTGATGACATATATGTAAAGATCTTCAACAAAATACTAGCGAATAGGATCCCAAAGACTCAAACACCATGACCAAGTAGGATTTATCCCAGGGATATGAGGATGGTTCAACATTTGCAAGTCAACATGATACATCATATCAATAAAAGAAAACATAAAAACCATATGATCATATCAATAGATGCAGAGAAAGCATTGAATAAGATCCAGCACCCGTCGATGATAAAAAAAACCTCTCTACAAAATGGGAATTGAAAGAACTTTCCTCAATATGGTCAAAGCTATCTACCACAACCCCAAGGCAAGCACTATTCTCAATGAGGAAAAATTAAAAGCCTTCCCCTTAAGACCAGGGATAAGACAAGGTTGCCCACTATCACCACTTCTATTCAACCTAGTACTGGAAGTACTGGTCATAGCAATTAGGGGCCAGCCTAGAACTGAGCATTGAATACAGGCAAAAGATACACATGATAACCTCTAAATGTATGTATTGTAATCCACAATGTGTAAGAGAAGGAAGAGAGAGAGAGAAAGAGAAAAAAGATAAAGAACCTGCCATAAAGACACTCTAGGGGAGGAGGGGGATCGGGGACATGGTAGTGGGAAATGGGCACTGGTGAAGGGATGGGTGCTGGAACATTTAAGACCGAAACCCAAACATGAACTTCTTTGTAATTGTATATCTCACGGTGGTAAAATAAAAAAAAGGGGGAGAGACATTAAGGGCATCCAAATAGGAAGAGAAGTCGAACTATCGACTATCACTATTTCAGATACATGATACTATATTTAGAAGACTCTAAACACTATCAAAAATCTCCTAGAAACAATACGTATAGTGGAGTGGCAGGTTGCAGAATCAATACCCAGAAGTCTGTGGCTTTCCTGTATGCAAATAACAAAAGTGATATTAAAAAAAACAATCCTATTCACAATCATGCCACAGAAAATCAAGTACCTTGAAAGTAATTTAACTAAGGATGTCAAAGGCCTGTACAAAGAAAATTACAAAACGCTGCTTCAAGAAATAAGAGAGGACACAAAGAAATGTAAACACATTTCCCTGCTCATGGATTGGGAGAATTAACATTGTCAAAATGGCAATACTCCTAAAGCATTATAATGATTTAATGCGGACCCTATAAGGACACCCATGACATATTCCAAAGAAATTGACCAAACACTCTTGAAATTCATATGGAACAATAAACCCCACGAATAGCTAAAGCAATTCTTGGGAAAAAGAAGATGGGAGGCATCACCTTTCCCAACTTCAAACTGTATTACAAAGCAGTAGTAATTAAAACAGCATGGTATTGAAGTCAAATATAAAAAAAAAAAAAGCTGCGCTGCTCGGCCAGCCCCATGTGGAAGCAATCCATGGAGCTGACCTCCCAGTAAGGGGCTTGGCCAGCCCCTGGCCAAGTCCAACATTGCTCCAA
The DNA here is from genome assembly GCA_021461705.1 of Cryptotis parvus. Lineage (NCBI taxonomy): Eukaryota > Metazoa > Chordata > Mammalia > Eulipotyphla > Soricidae > Cryptotis > Cryptotis parvus. The sequence continues at coordinate 150,701 of JAJIBD010025224.1, forward strand.
GGTTTTGCTCACACGTGCAGGGGAGGGACCACGCTAGCAGGACTCAGAGCAGAGATTAGGACTCTGCCCTCTCCTCAACCTCCATGCCAGCTTCCCTGGAAGACAGACACACCCACGCCAGACACAAAGCTCCTCTGCCACCCTGGAAGAGTTCCAGACCCATCCACTCCAGATCTACAGCTGCGCTGTTCGGCCAGCCCCATGTGGAAGTAATCCATGGAGCTGACCTCCCGGTAAGGACTCGGCCAGCCCCTTGCAGAGTCCAACATTGCTCCAAGGGTTCGCTCACATGTGTGGGGGAGGGACCACGCAGGCCGGACTCGGAGAGGAGATTTGGGCACTGCCCTTTCCTCCACCTCCATGCCATCTTCCCCAGAAGATAGGCACACCCACGCCAGACACGCAGCTGTGTGACATTCTTAGATAATACTGATTTTAGGATAAGGTCCTTCCCATGATCTTTCACGTTTATACACTGTATACAGTTCTAGACAGGTTCTAACTGATGCCCTTCATCCCATTAGCCTAGCGGGAAGCCAGAGCAACCCACATATCATGCTGTCAGTCATTCTCAACATTCAGACTCCATAGTTCCTCAGGGCTCCATCCAATCTTAAACCTGATCTTCCCCTATAAGTTTCATCAGTAAATGCTCGAGATGAGAGCTTTCTACTGATAGTATACCACCTACATGGCAAAGCCTGGCAAGCTACCAGGGTTTTATTTGTTATGCCAAAACTATTAACAATTATGAACCTCAATTCCATGTCCTGAAATATGGTTTGAGGCTCTTCCTGTCCCTGGAGCAAGCAGATGCCCTTGAGCTACACTTGCTTGGGATAGGACGTGTGGAGATGTTACTGGTGCTTTCTCGAGCAAATCGATGAACAATGGGAGGACAGTAATACAGCGATTGAAGTCAAAACAGACCTGTGGACCTATGGAATAGAGTTGAGTATTCTGACACACATGCTCAAATATATGATCACTGAATCTTTGATAAAGGAGTAAAAATATGAAATGGAGCAAGGAAAGCCTCTTCAACAAGTGGTGCTGGGGAAACTGGGCAGCTACGTGTAAAAAAAATGAACGTAGACCTCTAACACATGCACAAAAGTCATATCAAAGTGGATTAAAGATCTCAATATCAGACCTGAATCCATAAAGTATCAGACCTGAATCCATAAAGTATAACTAAGAAAACATAGGAAAAATTTTCCACGACATTGAAGCTAACGGCATCTTCAAAGAGGAAACATCACTGACAAAGCAACTGGAAGCAAAGATAAACACACAGGACTACATGAAACTAAAAAGCTTCTGCACCTCAAAAGAAATGGTGACCAAGATACAAAGACAGCCCACAGAATGGGAAAGAATATTCACCCAATACCCATCTGATAAGGGAATAGTATCCATGATCTATCAGGCACTGGTAGAACTTTACAAGAAAACAGCCAACCCTATCAAAAAATGGGGGAGAAGAAATAAACAGAACATACCCGAAGAAATTCAAATGGCCAAAGACAGATGAAAAAGTACTCATCATCACTAATCATCAGGAAGATGTAAATCAAAACAACAATGAGATATCATCTCATACCACAGAGACTGGCACAAATCCAAAAGGGCAAGACCAACAAGTGCTGGCGGATGCGGGGAGAAAGGGACTCTCATCCTTTGTTGGTGGGAATGTCAACTAGTACAGCTTTTTTGAAAATATATGGACATTCCTCCAAAAACAGAAATTGAGTTCCCATTTGACCCAGCAATACCACTCCCGGAAATATACCCTGGGAGCCCAAAAACATACGGCAGAAACACCACCTGCATTTCTATATTCACAGCAGCACTATTCACACTAGCCAGAATCTGGAAACAACCTGAGTGCCCAAGAACAGACGACTGGATAAAGAAACTGTAGTACATCTCCACAATGGAATACTACGCAGCTGTTAGGAAAAACGAAGTTATGAAATTTGCCTATAAATGGATGGGCATGGAGAGGATCAAGTGAGTGAAATCAATCAGAGGGAAAACGACAGATATAGAATGACTGCATTCATTTGTAGGATATAAAAAAAATTGTATGATACCAGTATCGAAGGCTGGACAAAACATGGATCAGGAGAACTTGTCAGTGGGTGGAATCTACCACAAGTGTGTGGGAGTCTGAGGTTAGGTAAGACAGAGAAGGAACCAGTGTGCTAATAATTGTTGGAAATGATAATACCAGCCTAGAACTGAGCATTGAATGCAGGCAAAGGGATATACATGATAACCTCTACATGTATATATGTATTGCAAGCCACAATGTGTAAGAGAAGGGAGAGAAAGAGACAGAGAAAGAGAGGAGGAGGAGGAGGAGAAAGAAGAGGAGGAGGAGAAGAAGAAGAGAGAGAGGAGGGAATCGGGGACATTGGTGGTGGGAAATCTGTACTGGTGGAGGGATGGGTGCTGGAACACTGTGACTGAAACCTAATCATGAACAGTTTTTAATTGTATATGTTACAGTGGTATAATAATAGAAAAAAGAATTAGGAGCAAAAAAATCATTGTATATACAATGAAATACTTACTGAGTCAAGAAAAATGATGAAATATTATTTGCAGCAACTAGAGGAACTCCCACACCATGAGGGCCGCCATTTTCAACATCCGGACTTCACAGCTCATCAGAGCAGCACCCAAGAGAGAAACAGATCGCTCCCCCATTGCTTTGTGGCCACACAGTTCGTCAGTAAATGCACAAGAAGAGAGCCTACTACAGAGAGTATACCACCTGCATGGCAGAGCCTGGCAAGCTACCCGTGTCGTATTTAATATGCCAAAACCCAGAAATAATTATAGACCCCATTCCATGACCTGAAGGAATGATCTAAAGCTCTTCATGTTCCTGGCACAAGCAGATCCCTTGGGCTACACTAGTATGTGACAGGACATATGGAGATGTTACTGGTGCTCGCTTGAGCAAATGGATGAACAACGGGAAGACAAGTGATACACAGACTTTGAAAATACGGTGCTGAGTGAAGTGAGTCAGACAAAGAGAAAGACAGGTCTTGTATGATTTATTCACTTATGTGAAATATGGAAATAAAACAAGTCTAAACTGAACTGAAACGGAGATACAAAAACAGAATGTTGGTCTCCAGAGGGAGAGTCTTTTGCATCAATCTATCCTAAAAGAGATTAAATGGGATCAAAAATACAAACTTCAAATTATAACTAAGCCCAGGAGACTGAGAGAACCATCATGGAGACTTTAATCAATAATATGATCTTGCAAACATGAAACTTTTAAGAAAAGATAAATAGGATACTATGATTATCACTTTGCTTTGGAAACAAATGTCAGAAATTGTACACCCAAGATTAAAATATTTCATGTCAATTACATGTTAACAACTCCCTTCCCTCAAAGATATCACAAAGCAGAACGATAATACAGGAGGTGCTCTGAAGAAAAAAAACGTTTTGCTTTACTACCTTGCAAAACAAATGCAAAGAGATTCTCTCTCCACATCTTACAATATATATATATATATATATATATATATATATATATATATATATATATATATATATATACTACCTATTAATCTTATTTGTCAAAAGTAGGTTTTTTTTTTTTTTTTGTTTTTTTTTTTTTTTGCTTTTTGGGTCACACCTCGCAATGCTCAGGGGTTTTTCCTGGCTCTGCGCTCAGGAATTACTCCTGGTGTGCTCAGGGATCCCATAGGATACCGGAAATTGAACCCAGTCAGCCACATGCCCTACCCACTATACTATCACTCTGGCCGCCAAAGTAAACTCTTTAGTAAGTGATAAAATTTTTATTTCTGCTTATTTTATTCTCTCCTTCCAGCATTAGTACAGAATTCAAGAATTCTTTATACTTATACAAAAATCAACCATCAAAACAGTAGGAATATTCTTTAATGATTAAACCAATAGATCTGCTTCAGAGTAGAAGAATGGGCTAGACAGAAGCTCGCTGATCTGATGTGGAGTAATTCTTCCATTCCTGGTATCCACAGATTAAAACAATTCACCCATGTGACTTAAGCAGTCAAGTGTGACCACTTCCCTTGGTCTGAATATTAAACTTCAATCAATGCTCTTAAAATCACATTAGCTTCTCTGACAACCGTAGCGCACCACTGACTCATGCTGACACGGACTTAACCAAATCCTGAAACACTTTTTCAGATGTGGTTGTCCAGTCAAGCTTCACACTTTGTTTTTGGGCTCTAACACAAATCTCACTCTCATTGGGTTCGTCCTTTCAAAATATTTCAACTCAACATTTGGTTTATCATTTCTAAGACCCTGGTTGGAGCTCATGTCTATCATTTGGACCTACTAGCTATTTTCCCAAGATTGTTGCTACTTACCATGTGATCTATAGGTTGACATTATTGTCTAACCAATTTTTAAACACTGGCTACAATAGCACCAAAGTCAGAGCACAGAGCTACTTTCCTGCACTATCTCCTTGCCCATTGCTTCTCGTTTCTTTTCTCTGGCCCTCCCGTTTCTACTAGTTGGCCCCCCTAGGCTTATGCTGTGGGCCACCACAGTTATACAGTTTTCACTTGTGGTCCCTTTGATATATTTCTTGAGTCCGAAGAGGGGTCATGTCACCCCAACCTCCCCCCCCCCCCATTGAGAAACTCTGGTCTAGTTTGACCCTCTCACCTCAACAATGTCTCCAATGACTAACACTTGCAAACACACCACCACAACAGTCCTCTAATCTACCAACAGTCACCCAGGAAGGAAAATTAGTCTGGTGATATCTGCTTTTGGCAAAACCCCGCTAATTATACATGGTATTCAAAGATCATTGCCTTTGTAATCCTCTTTAGAAGCTTTCCTGTTGGTTGTCAATCTTATCATTTAATAGATAAAGTTGTCTCCCAAGTTCTTTTTTGAAAATTAAAAAAAAATTTTTTTTCAATTTTCACCTCTCCTGACAGTCTTTGTCAATCCAACATTCTTTCCATCTCAGCCTCCGGCTCTTGCAGTGTTTGGGGGGCCCTGAGGCTTTACTTTATTGGGTGGGCGGCCTCTTGTCATAGTCTCATCAATTGTGACTAACAATTCTCCTTCATTTGTATCCTACCCTTTTCAAGCCATTTCCTTGACAGAAAAAGAAAAAAAAATGTTGCTAGCTCAACAGAAACTCAGCAGTTTGCTTTCTGTCCCTGCTGCCCCTTCTCTTTGGTTTTATTGTTCCAAACAGAACTTCTGAATGTCCTTTTTGTTATCCTGAGAATGCTTTATAATCCTCTGCTCTCGCACCACAATTTCTTTCATGGCACAGTGCCACCCTCTCTCACCTCCCTTGGTTGCATTCTCCAGCTGTTCCTGAATCCAGCAGCAAATTCAGGACAGCAAAGAGGCAATGAGAGCACAGAGATAGTAGGCTGTGAATGAAGGATTATCTCAAGCATATAGCCTGCCCTCACCCAGTAAGAAAAACACGAAATGTGAAGACAAGAATGACGTTAAGAATCAAGAAGTCAGGGGCCAGAGCAACAGCCCAGCGAGTAGGGCGTTTGCCTTGCGCGGCTGGCCTGTGCCAGCCTGGGTTTGATCCCCGGCATCCCATATGGTCCCCCCGAGCACCACCAGGAGTAATTCCTGAGTGCAGAGCCAGGAGTAACCCCAGAGGGTCGCTGGGTGTGACCCAAAAAACAAACAAACAAACAAAAAAAGAATCAAGAAGTCAGAATTGCCCGTAGAAGCCGAGGCAATCCCAATGGGGCAGGGTGGAAGTTGGGTCAGAGGCAAAGAATATATGGATGTGCTCACATGACCCCTTTCGACCCCCTTTCTCCTCGGGCTCCCATACGGACAAAGTCACTGGCCTGTCTCTGATCCTCTCTAGTGCAGGCAGTTTTCGATGGGTTTATGGATGGATAACCAGAAAGGTTCACTCATCACAGCCTAACAGGTGAGGTGGCAAAGACTCAATTCACGTGTGCTGAGCACTATTCAGAGCTCCTTAAGCACAAGAACCAGGGGCCAGAGCAATAGCACAGTGGGTAGGGCGTTTGCCTTGCATGTGGCTAATATGGGTTTGATCCCCAGCATCCCATATGGTCCCCCAAGCACCACCAGGAGTTAATTCCTGAATGCACCAGGAATAACCTCTGAGTGTTGCCAGAAGTGGCCCAAAAGAGCAAAACAAACTAAAAGAACATAAAACCTATAGGTAGTCTCCAGCGCCCCCTCAAACTGTCCTCAGGTTCATTTTAGTTGTCCTGAACCACACTGCTTTTGAGAGCCTCATGTCATGCATGGGACTGTCTAGCTCAAATCCCTCAACTCTGTGGAACTTCCTGTTCACAGCCCAAGTAGAGACTGTGAGGAAAGGACATTTCCCTTTTGGGCTAACAGATCCGCATGTCAAAAATACATTTTAAACTCCTGCTCCTAGGAGCTACAGTACAGCGGTAAGGCGTTTGCCTTGCATGCTGCAGAGCGGGTTAAATCCCAGGCATCCCATATAGTCCTCTGAGCACCACCAGGAGTAATTCCTTTGTGCACAGCCAGGACTAACCCCTGAGCATTGCCGGTGTGACTTAAAAAAAAATAAATAAAAACTCTTGTTCCCTTCACTTCAACAGACAGCTCCAGGTTCTAAGAATGCATTTTTAAATTTTTATTTTTATGAAAACACTTAGAATGCTATTCGGGTCTCCCAAAGAGGAATTGAAAGAGCTATGCTTAGAGTATTACGCCTCACTCAAGTGAGAGAAGGAATCTGGAGTTCCAACCTCCGTCTATGTTACAGAGTCAGGGACGCTGTCTCGTTTGCCAAGGCATCGAAAATCAGATGGGCTGGACATGTAATGCGATTTGGAGATGACCGCTGGACTAGAGCCGTTACTGACTGGATCCCACGGACGTCCAAAGATCACATGGCCACCCACCTACAAGATGGTCAGACTTCTTCGTCAAGACCCTGAACGAATGGTTTGAGGCTCTTCATATTCCTGAAGCAACCAGATACCATTAGTCTACACTGGCACGTGATAGGGTCAAATGGAAATATTACTGGTGCCAGCTAGAGCAAATCAATGAATAACGGGATGTCAAGTGATCAAGTGTCAAGTGATGAAAACACTAATATACAAGTTGTTCATAATACAATTGTTTCAGGCATTTAGTGTTCCAACACCACCTCCCCTTCTCTCTACCAATGTCCCCAGTTTCCCTTAAGAGTACATTTCTCTCTCTCTTTCTCTTTCTCTCTCTCGTAGCCCCAGTGATGCTCAGGGGTTACTCCCGGATCTGCATTCAGGAATTACTCCTGGGGTGCTCAGGGGACCATATGGGATGAAACCTGGGTTGGCGCCGTGCAAGGCAAACACCCTACCTGCTGTACTACTGCCCTGGCCCCTTAAGAGTGCATTTCTATCTCACCTGACAACACAGCAATGTTTGGTTTGTGTGTTCCTAAGTGGCTATGAAACTGCCTCCCCAGGCAGAGCCCCCAGTCATATCAGAACATTACCTTTCACACAGCCTACAGATTACACAGGAATGGTGGGTACACAGAAATCCAAGACCAAGCAGTACTGGTACAAACAGCTTCAGCAGGGTCCTGGCTTAATTTGTGCTCAGCAGATTTCTACAACAGGCTTTGGGCTCAGAATCACGATGGAAATCTGAACTTGGCAGCCATGGGTCAAAGTGAATAGAGCAAGAACAAGAAAAACTGTATCAACGCCAGTGAGTCTCCTGGCAGGCAGGGCGGGTCTGAATCATCAGGCTGCAGCCTCAGCCCAACACAGCACTTTAGATAAAGGCAAAAGCTGTTTAAGCTGGTCTCTGTTTACCCTTCCCCCCCCTCCTCCCCCCTTTTTTTCACCGCTCCTAAAGGACAGCTTGGGTAAGTTTCACCTCAACTAATTCAAAGGCAGAATACACATGTCTTGAATTGAGAAAATGCCCTCACAGGCACTAAAGGGAAATACTCACCCAACTGAACAGATATAGAAACACATGGCCCCGAACTTCTGTCCAAGACAGACCCCTCTAAGTGGCTATTCCCCAACCTTAGGAAAGTAGCCATCATCACCCTGTGGGCAAAAGCCAAACATCAACTGCAGCTGCCCTTTTTTTTTTTTTTTTTTTTTTTTGCTTTTTTGGGTCACACCCAGCGACTCTCAGGGGTTTCTCCTGGCTCTGCACTCAGGAATTACTCCTGGCAGTGCTTGGGGGACCATATGGGATTCTGGGAATCGAACCCGGGCGGGCACAGGCCAGCCACATGCAAGGCAAATGCCCTACCACTGGGCTATCACAGCTGCCCTTTTAACACTACTCTCTGTGGAACTGACAGAGGAGGCCAGCACTTTAGAAAATGCCAAGGAAGGCTGAAGCCATAGCACAGCAAGGGAGGGTCTTTGCCTTGCACACAGCCGACCCGGTTTGATCCCCAGCATCCCATACAGTCCCCTGAGCACTTCAAGGAGTAATTTCCGAGGGCAGAGCCAGGAGTAACCAATAAGCACCACTGGATGTGACCCAAAAAAGAAAAAAAAAATGGCCAAGGAAACTGCTTTTATCAAATAAAAAAATGTTTTACTAAAAAGGGGTGGGCCAGTAGTCCAGTAGGTAGGGAGCTTGCCTTGCACATAGTCAACTGGGTTGAATCTTTGGTATTCCATATGGTTCCTCAAGCCCAGACACAAGTGATCCCTGAGCACAGAGCCAGCAGTAAGAGTAACTTCAAAACACAGCAGTGTATGGCTCAAAAATTACACACGCACACACGCACACACACACACACACACACACACACTAAAAAAAAAAAAACATACCACAAAACATTTTTTTTTTTTTTTTTTTTTTTTTTTGGGTCACATCCTCAATGCTCGGGGTAATTCCCGGCTCTGCACTCAAGAATTACGTAACCCTGGCATTACTTGGGGGACCATATGGGATGCCGGGAATCGCATCTGGGTCAGCCGTGTGCAGGCAAATGCCCTACCCACTGTACTATCACTCCAGCCCCCCATTTTGATATTTTTTAATGTGCCAGAGATCAAAACCCAGGGCCTCACACACACAAAACAAGTGTTGTAACCACTAAGCTATATCCTCCATCACACCTATTCTTTCAAAAGCTGAGTCAGAGTCAGGGATATGGCTTAGCAGTAGAAAACTTGCCTTGTATAGGTGAGGCGCTGGGTTTGTTCCTTGGCACCACACCCCTCCCCTTCCCACATGCCCCTCCCTCTCCCTAAAAAGCCGAATCAGAACATGTTCTTCCCTCGAAGGGGTCCCTTTGCCTTCGGGAAAAAAAGTCTAAACCTTTTACCAAGGCAGACCTACACTGTCCAAAAGATGTAATGTAAGGGACGGAGAAATAATACAGGGGATAAAGACACTGCCTTGAATATGACTAACACCAGTTTGATCCCTGGAACCCCTTTTGCTCCCCCTGAGCCCTGCCAGGAGTGATCCCAGAAAAGAGCTAGGAGCAAGCCCTGATCACTGCCAAGTGTGATCCAAATTTTGCCTGTTCCCCACCTCAGTCAAAGTAAGAAAAAGCGGACAGTAAACACGAAACAAACTTAAGTTTTCTAATAGTCAAAAAGAAATAGGTGACATTAATGATAATACATTTTAAGTCAACATTTAAAAACTATTACTTCAATATTATTTCAACATAGTAATATTAAACTATTAAGTCTGTTTTTCCTGTCCAGGTCTGTTTTTTCCTATGCTAGTATTCCTTCCTTTAGGAAGGCCTCCCTCAGCTGATGCCAAGGGACACAGGCTCTGACTTACTGCTCCTTTTCCCTCCTCATTGGGGTTTCAGATTTGTTGCTGTACTTGTCTACAGAGCCCCTAAACTGGGCCTCCCCTGAGGGCAGAGCCCACACAGACCTCACTCGGTACTCTGCACCCAGCACAATGCCTGGCCCCAAGCAAGCTCCATAACTATCTGCTGAAACAGGAACTGTGAGCTGAACTGCTTCAAGTACAGCCCTGAGCCAGCCAAAGACCGTATCCCAAGTCTGGTACGATATGTGAGGATCCAACAGCACACGGTGAGACGCTCAGACCTGTATCCCAGTGCAGTGGCCAAGACACTGCCGCCGGGCAGCTCAGCACCCGCCAGAGAGCGGGACTCCAGCCAGGCCTCATCTACACGTGGGAAAGGTGCTCTGCAAGAACCAAAGCCCTGAACCTGAGCTCAGGTCACGCACGGGAGTCGGAACCTCTCCATACCAGCGCTCCAGGCGGAAGGAAGGGAAGGCCAGAAGCCAACCTCTGGTCCCCTACTCCGTGCCAGGCACCAAGCCAAGAGTCCTCACATGGCATTTACTTGACCTCAGAGCTTACTCCAGGAGGTGGTGGATATCCAGAAAGGTAAAGGAATCCCCCAAGGGCACAGAGCTCTCAGGCCTGTTGGCAAGAATCGGCCTCATCCCTGGCACACTCTGCTCTCTGGACCTACAGCACCCCAGCTAAGGCAAGAGAGAGAGACACCTCAGCTGAGCAGAATAAGGTCCTGGGGACAAGATCTTTGCATAGGAACCTTTGGTTCCCATGGTCCAGGCTGCACAGAGGCTGACTTGAACAGATTCGCAGACTTCTAGCACTGGCAGATAATAACAGCACAATCCTTAAAAACAAGATATTTAGGATAAGTCTTTAGGGTGTCTAGGCAGTGAAGACAGTGAGCCGGACCTTCTCCATTCATCTGCGTCCTTCCCTGCAGTCGCCTTTGGGGTGGGGGTGGGGGGCAGGCAGCTCAGAGGGCTGACAGTATCTGCACAGCAGGCGGCTGAGGCCTGTCCATCCTGGGGTTCCGGCTCAGGGACGCCTCCCAATCCACAAGGGCAAGGACAACGCTCCAGTTTGCATTTCTGACCGGCTGGGACAGCTCCCAAATCCACATTTGATAAGGACGTCATTTATGAACACACAGCAGCGCCCCTCTGTTTACAACACCTCTTAGCATCTGCTAGGGTGTGAAAAACTCCCATTGTTTCTGGCGTAGGAAGGCTCCCAAGGCTCGCAAAGCCGAGCTTTCCCCAAAAGGCAAGCCAGGAGCCTGAGAAACTGACTGAAAGCAAGCCCGGCTGGGGCTGGCGGGAGGAGAAGGCGCCCTCACAAGGTCTGCTTTGTGATTCTCTGATCACAGTCTTGGTGTGCGCTTGGCAATCGCAAAAACAAATACCCTTTTGGGTTTTTTTTTTTCCTTTCCTAGAACAGCTGAGAATGCACAGATCACAGGCTGTAGGTTCAAATCATCCCTGTCAGAAGAGGCTTTTAGGTCTACTGGCAAGGCAGCTGGTAATTGCTAGCAGTTCTCCTTCGGGGCTTCCTAATCTCAGGGCCAAGGGAGCCCAGCGGGGCTGAGCTCACCTCTGACCCGAGGCTTCTGCTCTCTGCACACCAAGGACTGAGGGTAGGTGTAGGCCCCTTTCTCAGAATTCACTCACACCCACACCATCACCACCATACACACAATAGCTGCATCCAATACAACTCCAAATACAGCCCGAATGTTAAAATACAAGAAACCAATGCACGGGCTGGGATGTGCCTCCATACAGAGCAGTTGTCTTGCATGTGAGAGGCCCAGACAGGGCAAAACACCTGGAATGTTACTGTTAAATTACTGCATTTCTGCTAATTCAAGCAGAATCTCTTATTTTTATATGTCTGTCTGTCTGTCTTTGCTTTTTGGGTCACACCTGGCAATGCTCAGGGGTTGCTCCTGGCTCTGCACTCAGGAATTACTCCCTGGGAGTGCAGGGGGACCATATGGGAAGCCGGGCATCGAACCCAGGTTGGCCATGTGCAACGCAAAGACCTTACCCACTGAACTATCGCTCCGGCCCCAGATATTTTCACTTCCAAATCCAACCCAGCTCTGTCCACTAGGAAACTGTCAGCAGACAAAGGGCAGACATCTCCACTGATAGATAAAATGCAGAGGTCTGCATATGGTCCTGCATGTGATGGCACCTCCTTGGCGACTGAGCTAGCAGCTGCTGTTGTTTGAGGGGAGGGAGAGTGCTACTATTAGTGAAGAAGCTGTTGTTGAGAACACAGTGGTTCTGTTGAGGAGCACATTGAAACCACCGTCCAGATAAGGGCACACTGAGGTCTCTGTATCGGTATAGGGAGGAGCTTGCATGGATCCCACACACCACACTTTTGCTTCAAAATAGTTGCCTGTAGTAGGGACATCATTCAGGCTTTTACCCTGGGTAGCCGCAGACCTTCAGGCTCCCATGGGTTAAAACACTTGTGACCAGACAGTCAGTCCCACTCGTGCAGATGAATGAAATCACATTGTCCTACCGCTCACCCCTGCACAGAGTCGGAAGGAATTAGACCCACAGCAGCTGTTCCCGGGAACATGCACACCCCAGCCCCAGCTGTGCAGGAGTGCCTATCCTTCAGCTCCCTGGCATCACAGACCTTGCTGTGCCCTCTCCACTCCAGGAGGTTCCAGATTCCAATTCAAAGGCACCTTGAGGAGGGGCTGGAAGTTCATCAAAGCACCTGCCTTGCAAGCATGAGGCCTTGAGTTTGGTCCCTACTGCTGCCTGACTGAACTGCGCATGATCCCGGCAGCTCTGCTGACTGAAATCCCCAATTCAGGCCACATCACATCACATCACATCACATCACATCACATCACATCACATCACATCACATCACATCACATCACATCACATCACATCACATCACATCACATCACATCACATCACATCACATCACATCACATCACATCACATCACACACACACACACACACACACTTGTAGTACCGCGGACCACTCACTCTGCAAACACACAAACCAGCATGACTTCTGAGTGTGCCAGCCCCACAACCAAGTGTTGTCCCTGGTCACTGCAATGACAACACGAACAGAGGGAAGGGGGAAACTCATTCTCAAAGATAAGTGCAATAATATGTTGAGCTAGTGCTGCCATCTGTGTCGATTAAACGACGACTCAAGGGTGAGCCATGGGTGGTTACGAGCCAGTGTGTATGTTAAAGGGACAACAGAGAAACAAGGCTGACGGCAAAAAGGAAATCCCGTTCACAGCTCGCTCTGCTCACCTGGAGTCTGTGCTATTCCCCCATGGAACAAAGGTGCCTCTGTGACAATGAGCCGCAGGTTTAAGCCTTCCTGGCTTTTCTCTTTGGCCACCTTTCAAAACCACAAGTACATCCGAGGGCAGCCAAGACACCGGTAAAGCCTCAAGATACGGTCTCGGAAGGAGGAGACCAGCTCCCGCCTCCAGGCCCGCCTGCTGCCTGGCTCCGGGCAGACAAGGATCCATTCTCCCCAGAGGGTATTCAAGCTGCTAGATTTAGACTCTGGGGAACTAAACGTTCCTCTGCAAAGTGTAAGAGAGGTTATGTGACATTTAAAAGACAGCTTAAGAGCTGGGAAGATAGCACAGCAGGTAGGGCATTTGCCTTGCATGTGACCGAGTCAGGTTTGATACCTGGCATCTCTTATGGTCTGCCAAATAATATGGAGCCAGGAGTAATTCCTGAGTGCAGAGCCAAGAATAACCCCCTGAGCATCGCCAGGAGTGGCCCAAAAAGCCAAATATAAATAAATAAACAAAGTAATAAAAAGACAGCTTAATATTACACATATGTGCAAGTTAGAGGGGAGACCACCTCTGTTTTGCTGGAGCCTCCCATGGAGTGGAGAGTCAATTAATGAAGGTGAAAAAGGTAGAAGGACAAATATGGAGTGTTCTCACTTACCAGCTGATACAGAATAACACGGCAAGGGAATGGAAGCAACAAAGGGAGCACACTCCCGGCCCTCGGCCCTCGATTAGAGATTGAGATGCCAGGGAAGGAGAGAAATGGAGGGGGAGAAAGAAGAGGCATAACAGAGAGACAAGGTCGGAGCCTTGGGCAGAGGCGTGGTGTGAAAACAAGGGACCTGTGTATAGCTACACCACTAGGCCCACCACGACTGCAGGCATGGGACCCAAACTACAATAGTTAAGAATGTGTTATGTAGGTGGGTGGGAGTTAGGGGCAGGGGCAGAGACCTGGGGGCAGGGGTGGAGGGATGCTGACACTCGTGTCTGTACTGGAGTGGGAACACCGGAGGCCTGACGCCCTATGGTTGACAACTTCACAAGTCATGGTTTCCAAATTAAAGCAAGTCTTTATTTTTGTTTTGTTCTTTTGCTTTTGGGATCACCTGGGGTGCTCAGGGGTTACTCCTGGCTCTGCATCAGGAATTACTCCTGGTGGTGCTCAGGGAATCATATGGGCTGCCACCGATCGAACCTGAGTCAGCTGTGTGTGAGGAAAACACTCTACCCTCTGTACTATCACTCCAGCCCAAAATAACAAGTTTTAAAAATAAAAGTGACTTTCTAACAAAGTAAGAATGTTCATTGGGAAGCAACACTATCAGTATTTCCCTCTGGAAGGTTCTCTTGGAGTATAGGAGGGTACAAATGATTATTAGATTTGGGCACTCCCATAACCTGAAGGTATTTCAAATCCCCACTGTCAACATGCCTGTACCAAGTGTAATGAAATCCAGGGCTTTCAGACTTGACATCTGGACAAGATAGAGTTCACTGAAATTAATACCTGAATTTATTATAAAGGAGCGGGGGGAAGGCCAAGCAATAATAGTCTACTTGAGGGCTAGAAAGATAGTACATGGGTTAAGGCACATGTCTTGCGTGTAGCGCCATTGTAACCCTGGTTTGAATCCTGGCACTGAATATAGTCTCCCCAAGTACTTTTAGGAATGGCCCTGAGCAACAGGTATGACTTCAAATCACAAATCACTTGTATCACTTGTCTTCCCATTGTTTATCGATTTGCTCAAGCGGGCACCAGTAACATCTCTATTGGTTGGGAATGAGGTCCATTATTGTTACTGTTTTGGGCATATTGAATACACCACAGGTAGCGTGCCAGGCTCTGCCGTGGCTCTGGGTTCATCCCAGGGGACCCAGTCTTTCTATGCCAGACCATCAACCATCCAGAGCCCATGGGGCAGAGTCCTGGGTGTAGACAAACCTGGCTCCTGTCTGCCACCTGCCGATGCAGCCAGGCACCGCAGCCACACCTGCAATACCTCAAGGGTCAGAAGGTTTGAAATCATAAATAAAGAAGAAATTTGGGGCGGGTGCGATAGCACAGCGGGTAGGGCATTTGCCTTGCATGCAGCCAACCCGGGTTTGATCTCCAACATTCCATATGGTCCCCGAGCACCGCCAATAATTCCTGAGTGAAGAGCCATGAGTAGCCCATGAATGTAACTGGGTGTGACCCAAAAAGCAAGCAAGGGGGCCAGGAAGATGGTCAAAGGGCTAGTATGCATGTTCTGCATGTGTGAACCTTTTGGTCCCTAAACACCTAGCTTAAATACTTCCCCTCCAAAAATAATCAATAACCTTGTTATAGGTAGATCTAACTAGTCTGAGCCTGCAGGCCTTTTCATGGCTCTTTTGCATGGCAAGAGTTTAATTCAAAATACAACCTACTTCTCCGTCTTAGCCTGTTGTGGCACCATAGGGCCACACCATAGGGCAACCCCATTCTGGCCCCTCAGATTCTACACTTTATACTTGACCCCAGTATTTCATGAATGTTACTTGTTGACACTACAGCTTCTCCAAAAGGAGCCAGGCAGCTCCCACCTTCACAAGGAACACCTGCAAGGCTACCTACAGAGACAGACAGATGGTGCTTGGAAGACCTCCAAAAGTGGGGGCTCCTCAGAATATTTTTCAAATGTGGTAGGTAAATCTATGACTAACAGGCCAAGAAGCAGGGAAATAGGCCTCTATCATCCTGTGATACATAGACACATGCTTTGTCATTGGGTCTAATTGTGAAGGATAAAGCATTTGTCACTTCCTGCATTCATCTTTAACAAGATTTCTTAAGTCTAGAAAAAAAAAAACAGGTGGGGCCGGGCGATAGCCCAGCGGGTAGGGCGTTTGCCTTGCACGTGGCCAGCCTGTGCCGCCAGGGTTCGGTCCCGCCATCCCATATGGTCCCCGAGCACCGCCAGGAGTAATTCCTGAGTGCAGAGCCAGGAGTAACCCCTGAACATTGCTGGGTGTGACCCAAAAAGCAAAAAAAAAAAAAAAAAAAAAAAAAAAAAAAAGAAAGAAAGAAAAAAAAAACCAGGGGTTGAGGATGTAGCCCAGCAGAAGAGAGCTGCCTTGCACGTGTGAGGCCTGAGTTTGCATCACTGGCACCCCCAGCAAAAATAAAACAAAACAGACAAAAAATAACCCTGAGAGATAAAAAAAAGACCTGTGAATTTAAGTTAACATAACTTTGAAATCATAAACAAACCCAAGGCAACCATGTTGCTTAGACTTCCAACGCCTGGACTTCAAACTCAGGACTTGTGTCCACATTCCGCTAAGATCTTTTCCAGAGATCTAACCTCTGTCCACAATCCATTTCAAATCAAAAGGCTTTGAACTGCTGGTGGGTTGACCATTTGGACCTGGAGTGTTTATCAAGAACTTCCTTAAGATAGGGTGACTATTGCTACCCGAGTTCCCCATGTAAGAGCAGGCACCCAGCCAGACTTCAGAACAAGGAAGGAGTTGGCCACTCAGAAGATGCCCCTGCTTGCTACAGAGCTGCATTTCACACAGGAAAAGGGGTCCCAAGAAGCCAGATTCAGAATGGTTCTTCCCCATTGGCTCTCACAAAGCACAGCCTGCCTTAGGGCTGGTACGGATTACGGACTGCCAGAAGTTATTTCACTTTACTGCTTCAAGTCTACCACTCTACTTACTAACACACACACACACACACAGACACACACAGACAGACACACACACAGACACAGAGAGACACACAGAGACACACAGACACACACACAGACACACAGACAGACACAGACACACACACAGACACACACACACACACACACACACACACACACACACACATTCCTCCTACTTCCCCTCAGGATCGCACAAAGAGTGGCTTTTACCTGCAGGGCAACCCATATCCTCTCTGAGCTGGAAGGTAGGTTACAGCCCGAGATTTGGAAGAACAGTCCAAGGCTTATTAATCTCCAAGATACACCCACCCCTAGGAACCTTATGGAATGCCAATCATAGCTCAGGGTTCTTGAAAAGAGTATACCAGGCCCTCCACTTAGTTTCCCCTTACAACAGTAATTGTGAAACTACAGCAATGTTGAGCTCTTGCCTACAGACTCTCTCCCAATTGTTCCTCTCCTACACTCCAGTCAGGTCCCACCCCAGCTTCCTGGGGTTTTTCAAACATACCTAAGTTGCTCCCCCTCTTCCCCCCCCCCCCATGCTGTGCACCTGCTCCCCCTGGACCAAGAGCAGCCTTCCAGCTGCTCCTTCCAGGCCTGTGCTTCATCCTGCAGGTCTCAGCTTCCATATCAGCTCCCACAACTTCCACCCTCTAGAGAAAAACAAGCCAGCATGTTCCTCTATCTCTTCCATCATGCTTCTTACAAGCTGCAACTGTCTTGCTTACTCACCCTGACTTTATTATCTGGATCTGTCACCAGAACGTCCTGTCTGGGAAGGCACTTTGAGATGTTCCAGCGCTATCCTGTTGGTTCAGCAACATCCCCGCCCCTATCCAAGGGCCAGAGCAGAAGACTGGAATGATTTGGCACTCGACCATTTTCAATCTCAGACCAGCCCCTTGGGGAAGCTCCTCAAAAGAGCATGGAGAGAATCTTCCTGATGAGGCGCCAGTGCTTATGATAAGGAGCAGCGCCCCTAATCAACGTTGGGCTCATTGCATACATTTGAACGAATCAGTGATCCTGCATCAAAGGGCTTTCTTTGCCATGAAGAACATAACAAGAAGCCCCAGGAGATACAACAGAAGACACTGTGCCCTTTTCTGTCTAACAGTATCATGTGTTGTTGATCTTCCGCCAAAGGAAAAGAAGTGCAGTGCCCCTCAACCAGCTCTAACAAACAGAAACCCTAACAGCCAGGGCCGTCGCAACCCAAAAGAGCCAACCACAAGCCTAATCGCTCCTCAGTGGGCAGAGAGAAATCGATTCCTGTCTCAAAGCATTCTAGAACTGACCTGTTTTTGAGCCTCACATTTAATTTTAGCATAGTCATAAATATAGGGAGAATCATGTTCCAAGTTATATAAACCCTTGCATCTCTAAAGAATTAGACTGATATTCAGAATCTGGTATTATGATAAAAAGTAAGCCCATACTTTTTCCTTAGTGTGTGTGTGTGTAGGGTGGGGATGTTGGGCCACATCTGTAGTGAGTAGGAGCTACTCCTAGATCTGAACTCAGGAATCAGAGCTGGTGATACTCAGAGGGACCACATGTGGTGCTAGGGTTCTAGCAGGAACGGCTGCATGCCAGGTAGCTGTCTTACTTCTCCACGTAGCTCTCTAGCCTCTGCTTGTGTTTCTTTTGAAGGACTGATGATGTAGGAAGTTGGCTTTAAAAAATAGTCCCAAGGGGACCAGAGCAGGTAGGGTTTATTTGCCTTGCATGCTGTTGACCCACGTTTGGTCTCCAGTACCACATATGGTCTCCCAAGGCCTGCCAGGAGTGATCCCTAAGGACTGAGCCAAAAGTAAGCCCTGAGCACTGCTGGATACACCCCCCCACTTAAAAAATACTACCAAGTATTAAATGATACTAAGAAACAGTTCATTCTTTCCAGGTGCTATTTTTTTATACTGTGGCTGTACTTTTTATTTATTTATTTATTTATTTATTTATTTATTCATTCATTCATTTATTTATATATTTATTTATTGCTTTTTGGGTCACCCGGCAATGCTTAGGGGTTACTCCTGGTTCTACACTCAGGATTTACACCCGGCGGCACTTGGGGGACCATATGGGATGTCGGGGAATAGAACCCAGGTCGGCCGCTTCCAGGCAAAAACGCCTTACCGCTGTGATATTGCTTTGGTCCTGTGGCTGTACTTTTTTAAAAACAAGAGCCCTTTCTTTGAAAGACACACATCAACACCACTGCAGATAAGACAAAAAGACAAAAAAGAGATATATATATATATATATATATATATATACATATATATATATATATATATATATATACATATATATATATATACATATATGTATGTTGTGAGGCTTGCTCCAAAACAATGACAGAAGGAAGGAGAGTGTGCCTCTCTCACCAGCGCAGCCATGTTCCGAGCTGAGAGTTTAAAACCAGATGAAGGGTTTAGGGAACCCTTCATAATGTGTCGCTCTACTTTGTACACACTGGACGGACATTTTCCTTGCTAAGAAAGACTTCTGAAAAAGCTCTTTATGACACCTCATTTTCACTCCTACAGTTAAGGACTTTCATTACCTGAAGAAGCTTTCTCCTTGGCAGTCCTGAGCTGGGTTCTCTGGATGACCTCCCGGGAGAGCGGGAGAGGTGCCGTGGGGACTTGGAGTGGGGCAGGGTTCCCAGGACACTGAAGTGATCGCAGGACCGTAGAGGGGAAGGGCCCTTCTTCTTCCGTGGAAGGGTGCCGTGTATGGACACGCCCCTGATAGGCATCTGCTCGGTGCTCCACGAGAGGCGACTTGCTGCTCAGAAGGTCCATGGACGAGGCCAGGGGAACTGGTGATTCATGGGCATGTTTCTGGGAAGACTTGCAAATTTTCCCGCGCCATGGTTCTTGGCTCTAGAGGAGGAAGGACAGAGTTGAGGTATAAATCTAATCGCAAGCACCAACTTCCCGACGACTGAAGTGGAAATATACCACATGGAGAAAAGACAAGGAAACTTCTCGTGAACGCCAAGAGATAAGCATGGCACAGCACCTGCCCTGGTCAAACGGAATCTGAATGGGGAGCTGACCATCACCTTCTCTCTGACCCTCCGAGGCACCAGGTCTGCGCCAAGAAAAGGGCAAACAAGCCTCCGGGGGCACGTGGGCCATCTCGGGACTGCAGCTGTCCCACGCAAATGGAAAAGCACGATTCACCCACATCAAAGGTTTCTGAGAAAGGACTCTGAGGTTTTAGCCCCAAGCACATCAGAGAAAATATTATAAAGATGTTCGCTAATTCCATCTTCCCTGGAAATGTAAGGGCAGGGGGAGACAACTCCGGATTCCTGAGCTGCCACAAAAGCCCAGAGAGCCAGGCCAGCCCCTCCTGACCGCTGCCCGACTCACAGGCTGAACTTTCCACCAAACACCTGGTGCTGCTACACAAATCAATATTCTCGAATTAATGACGATGGCCTGGGTCAGGGGTCAGGAGCCGGGTCTGTCCTCCAAACACCAGTTGGCTCAGCTGCTGCTGTCCTGGAACTCCACCGGGCTCCATGTTCACTGGCCCCTAGAGAATGCAGGAGGCTCCTCCTGCCACCAATGGAGGTGGCTGATGCACACAGGCTCCTGCCTAGTTGGAGAAGAGAAAGGAGACAAGCAGGAGGGGCTGAAGAGGAGCGTGGGAAAAAGAGAGGAAAACCGACTGAGCGCGTACGTGTGGAAGGAGCCCCAGTAATGGCTCCCGGCTCTGATTCTGCTCACCAGCAGAAACGTTCACCCCTGTGAGTCAGCACCCGCCCCTTCCAACCACCACCAAAACATGGTTTCTACCTAAGCCAAATGATACAAGATTATTGGATTTGTTTTGGGGTCACACCTGTGCTTGGCAGTTAGTCCCAGTGGGGCGGCTTAACCTGGGGCTCCTCCACGTAACATATGTGCTCTTACCCTTTGAGTCATCTCCCTGGCCTGGATACAAGAGCAGTATCTTGTTGTTGGTATTTTAGGGCCACACCTGGCAGTGCTTGAGGGGCTACTCCCTGCTCAGTGCTCAGGGGACCAGGCAACTCAGGCTCCTGCTGACAAGGAGTCCTCTGAGGCATCTCCCTGCCTCTGATCCAAGACACTGTTCAAGCCCATAGAAGAAAGGAAGAGCAGAAGCCTAACATGAGTTAAGGCCATTCCCTGAGACATGGAGGATCCAGAACATGTCCCATGAGTCACACCATCAGAGGAATGTGGAAAACACAGCAGCTTAGCTATGCCCTGGGTGCTCACTGGCTGCCCCGACACTGCTGCAGAGAGCAAGCCTCTACCAGTGTTCTGCAACACCCCTTTCCAAGAGACCTCTCCCACTGCAAACAAAAGGGGCTCAGAGTTAGGGAATCAAGCTCCTGGACAGTCAGGTCCGCAAGGGACTGTGAATGGGCCTGAAGAACCAAACAGCCAGGCCTGGAGCAGCACAACAGGTGGGTGTGCAGTGTGGCAGAAAACAAGCTAGTGACACGGCGACAAAACAGCGGCTTGCAGAGGAACCTGGCAACGGCCGATCCAGGCCCCTGCTTCCATGAGACAAACACCCGAGTCGGCCCTGGCTGAAAGCAGGTCCTTCTCTCCCGGCATCTAAGCCTAACTCTGGTCTCTGTCCTGTTGCCAACCCTGGGTGCTGACTCTGCTCAGGTGAGCATTTCTGCCTGTCATAATTCTGGGGTTTGTCTGCTCGACATCTATCTGAATAGACCACACAGAAGGCCTGGCTGGTACTGGATGCAAAAACAATAGGACTGTGGGTGCCCCCTCGCTCCTCCTCCCAATGCTGGCCAGTACCTGGCATACTGTCAGCTCTAGATTAACATGAATCATTATTTATAAAAAGAAATAAAATTCCCAGTGCTTCCTACTTAGCCATCAGTGACATGAGCTAGCAAGGTTTCCTCAACCAACACACACACACACACACACACACACACACACACACACACACACACGCAAGCACACCCCTACTCACTCATGCCTGCTCAAGTTGTCCATCTTCCTAGATAGGTCTGGATCATTTCAATGCAGGCTGCAGTGAGGCCTGGAACACCCACAGAAGCTTCCTGTGCAAAGGGCTCCAGCTTGACCTAATCAATTCCCAGGCAGGTCTGATGTCCCTTGCCCTTTCCAGGCTCTGCGACAGTCACTCTCCTCTCTGTTTGCCCAAGATCCTGCTAGATTTCAAGTCCAAGATCCAGCACTCTGGAATAGTGGTTTTCCATCTTTAACCCTCTGGGATCAATCGCTAGGCCAGCACTGAAAATTACTTGCTCTAGAATGTCCTTTATACTAATTTATTCCCCATCATTGAGGGATGCTAACATTTTCCCCTCTTACGTCCCATGTGACAAATATAAGAGACCAGAAAAACAAAGCTACCTGGGGCCAGAGCAATAGTACAGTGGGTAGGGAGTTTGCCTTGCACACAGCTGACCTGGTTCAATCCTCAGCATCCCATAGGTTCCCCAAGCACCGCCAGGAGTGATTCCTGAATGAAGAGCCAGGAGCAACCCTTGGGCATCGCTAAAGTGTGACCCAAAAAGAAAAAAAAAAGAAAGAAGAAAGCAAGAAGCAAAGCTATCTAAGCCCCCCATTCCTGATTGTGTATTCCAAGAGCCCATAACATGATTCATCCTAGAGACTTTGAACATCCTGGAGAAAAGTCTGGCAGAAAGACTTCGGTAGAGATGAAGTGTTTGAAAGCCTGAGCATCGCAGAGGGAAGTCTCTGAGAGAACGCTCTACTAGCCGCATGGATGGGCCCTGCGGGCTCTAGAAACCACAAGTCAAGTGCTGTGGCCTGAGCAGGGCCACACTGGGTGGTGCTGAGTGGGAACAGCAGTGCAGGGCTGGGGATGCACTCCAGGTTCTTCTGCAGGCAAGGCAGGGGCTCATCCCTGAGCTCTCCCTCTGCCTCCCACCCGATCATGAAGTCCTGAAGGCTGTGAGCCTGTGTCACTAGGTGCTGAGACCTGAAGGGGGAACAGAGTCATGTCTGTACCCAGATGGGTAACTAGCGACTGTGGAAAGACAGAAGGAGGTGGGCAGGTCAGTCAGGCAGACAGACACAAGCCAGCAAGGAACAAACCCTGGAGAAAGAACTGAATGAGGAGGCAGAGGGGGCAGGTCTGGGAAAGCCAGTGGATGCTGAGCCCCACAGAAGGGTGGGTGACAAGCTCCCCACTGGGGCCAGCAAGGTACTGGCAGTTCACTCCAGGAGGTTCGAGCAAACTGACATGTGCAGTGAGGAGCCAGGACGGGATGTCACTTTTTCCCTTATTGCTGGGGAGAGTGGTGACAGGAGACAGCACAGCCCTACCATGCACCTGCATAAACTCTGACATACTCCCTGGCCCGTTGGGCATCACCCAGCACCATTGGTCCCAGCATGCCTCATCACAGCCAAGCACTGAATACAGATTTGCACCTCTTAGCTCGAGCTACGCAGGGACTGTGGGGCATGTGCTCACACAGCCACAACCCTGGTCCCCGCAGGTTTGAGGGAGGCTCCCCAGCAGTGCTCGGGACCCAGGAGCCACTGTCAGTCATCTTGATGCTCAGTGCTTGCATCTTAGTGAAGGCCCCCAGACCACGCAGGGCCCACCAATGCTACCCCAGCAGGGCTTGGGATTGAACTTGGAGCCCCTGCTTGCACGGCATGAGCTCACCTCTTTGAGCCCAGCCTGAGGACACAGATTTTTGACAGTCATCAACTTAAAGGGAATATTTAAAGCAAAGGGTAGAACCTTTAACTTGTTATTATCATCTGTAACAGATGTGGAAAGTACCTCTTAACCTAGCGGAACCATCCAGATCCATGAATGCTATCCCCACTCTTGCCGACCCTGGCTGCTTTAAGCCTGGAGGTGTACTGGAAGCTTACAGCAGTGCCTCTCAGCTTTGGTACACGGAACCCTTGGGTAAGCTTTATAATCCTGATCCCCAAGTCTCGACGTAGACCAATGAAATCAGAACCTCAGGGGGGTAGAACTAGGCATCTTTCTCTTTAAAGCTCCCCTGGGGGGAGGACCACAGAACAAGCAAAGCGCTTTGGTACAGAGCAACTTAGATTTGTTTACCTGAGAAAGAGAGGAGAGTGGCAGTGAGAATAGCAATGAGAGCGTGTCCTTGGGTCAGGATGCAGCATCATGCATTCTCCTGTTCAACACGCATGTACTGTGTGGGTGGTGTGACAGAGGGTGAAGACAGGGAGACACATCTGTCCTCATGAGATTAATACTCTATGGTAGCAAGCAGAATCAGTAGGGAGCTGTGTTGATGATTCCCGTGACAGGAGTCGAGAGTATAGACAGCGCCAGATGAACCTAATGGACAGAAAAGGCTTCACTAAGGAAGGGATGAGGGAAGCAGAGTTTAAAAGCTGGAGGGACGGGGCCAGAGAGATAGTACAGTGGGTAGGATGTTTGCCTTGCATGCTACTGACCCGGGATTGATCCCTGGCATCCCATGGTTCTCCAAGTACCACCAAGAGTGATTCCTGAGTGCAGAGCCAGAAGTAAGTCTTGAGCACTACCAGGTCTGGCTTCAAAACCAGAAATTAAAAAAAACACACTGGAGGAAAAAGATGGTTCAGGTTGAATTTCTAGTGAGTTCTTAACTACAGATGAATTGGCAATGCACAGGCAGGGTGGTCTCTCCTCTACAGCCTGCTGCCCTCAACTCAGGATTCTATCCCCACTCCCATCCTCCAACTCCCCACTGAAACACTGCCTTGCCCTAGTTAGTTACTTGAAAAATATGGTTCAGTTCTGGGCCCTGTGTTAGTTTAGATCAGTTCAATAGTGGGGGGTATTGGGCCCAAGCCAGAAACTTGACTTCAAAAAGCCAGAACTGAAAGTGGCACCAGAGACAGAAGGGGTGGGGGCTATCCAAGTGGCCCAGCCCATCGAACGCTTCGTGGCACTTCATTTTCTACTTAAGCTTTGCCTACTTTTCCCCTTTGTCAGACACAGAATTCTGGGGGTGGAACAAAAGGGATAAAACTACATGACATATAGTTGGAATCTAGGTTTAAGGCAAAGGACTTTACATATTCATGGAAAAAACACTATCATCCATGCACGCAAACACACACACACATACTCACATACATGCAAACTCACAGCAGAACCTCATGTAGATGGACTCACAATCAAGCCATTCTTTTTTTTTTAACAGATATGAGAAATAAAGTTTTCATATGTATATTCCATATCTGTTCTAGAGCTTCAAGTGTACCAGGGCTGAGGACATACTAAACTCCAACCTATGGCAAAAAGAACAAACCCAGTGGGATCTCAGTTGCAAAGAACATAAAAAAAGAGGAATAGAACATGGTAGGTGAGGGATGGCCATTTTAGATGAGGGTGGTCTGTGGAGGTCTCTCAAAAGATCTCAATGGCATGAGACCTGGAAAAAAAAGATCAGTCAAGAGAACACTGGAGATTTTTCAGACACACAATTCATCAAACACAAAAGCCTTGAGTGGGAACATATGTTCCCACTTGGAAGAACACAGTGGAGACTAAGCCTAAATCTCTGGTCTCTGCCTCTATGTTTCAGTCCTTGCGTTTTTTCTGTATGGAAGCCCTAGTCATCATGTACATCTTAGGCACCATTTGATTCTTGAGAAATATCAAACCAAGGTAGTACTCAGAACCTAGATTTAAAGCCAGACACAGAAGAAGGCCAACTGCCCATCCTGCAGATGGCTTGATGTAGCTATGTGGCCGGCGACAAGATGCTCAGCTTCTTGGATGGTTCCATATTTGTAAAAAACAAAGTCATCAATACCTATTCCATGAGGTTGCTGTGGAAATTAAAAGTGGCTGTGGGGGCCTGGGCGATAGCCCAGCGGGTAGGGCATTTGCCTTGCAGGCGACTGGCCTGTGCCAGCCTGAGTTCGATCCCGGCATCCCATATGGTCCCCGAGCACCGCCAGGAGTGATTCCTGAGTGCAGAGCCAGGAGAAACCCCTGAGCATCGTCAGGTGTGACCCAAAAAAACAAAAACAAAAACAAAAGTGGCTGTGCAGGGGCTGAAGCGATAGTACAGTGGCTAGGGTCTTTGCCTTGCACGTGACTGACTGAAGTTCAATTCCCGGCATCTCATATGGTCCCCAAGCACAGCCAGGAGTAATTACTGAGTGCAAAGTCAGGAGTAACCCCTGAACATGAGCAGGTGTGACCTAAAAAGTCAAAATATAAATAAGTGACTGTGCATCGACAGTCCTTGACTCAGAACAGGCTCTCAAACAGTCTATGGGACCAGGTCTGGCTCGCTTGTCACTGAATCCCTACCATAAGGAGTGCCACAAAGAAAGTCCCTGCTCTGGGAAGGCTTCTCCTGGAAGGATGAAGAGGGAAATGAGGTTTTTCTCGGGAGTGGGGACAGTGCTTAGTAGGGTCCCACCAGAGATTCTTGGCTAACCAGATCGGAGGCTCAGCACTACTATCCAAGGATGTGGTCTCTGGGTTTGTAATGCTGGGGATACCCAGGCCACCCCGATGGTGCTGGAGGCCCCCAGGGCTATACTCAGTGATGCTCAGGAAACCATGTCGTATAGGGGTCAAACCCAGGTCAGGAGCTTGCAGGGCATACCCCTTAGTTGCTGTACTATCTCCCAGCCCAAAGGAGGATACTGTTTTCCACTAGAATAGACACAAACACTAAACTAAGTACATTTAAACATAAACACAGCTTCTGTGCAGTCTTCAAAAGTGGGGCGGTGGGAGGAGAGGCAGCAAGGGGCTGAGGTGTTTGCCTTGCAGGCAGCTGGGCTGCACATGCCAGAGCTACAGGGTTCCTGAGCCCAGGACTGACCCCTGAGAACTGAGTCAGGAGTTAAGCCCTGGGCACTGCTGCGTGGCCCAATCCTCCCAACCTCCGATTCACACAAAAAAGAAAACCAGGTGAGACTTTGTCACCTGACCTCCCCTCCGTCAGCAGGTAAACATTCAGAGTGTCCTGACTCAGTCTCAAACTAGGTCTTGAAATAGACACAAAGGTCAAAGACTGTATCTTGATATAAAAATGTGAGCACCATGTTAACATTCAGAGAGCTGAGACTATCAGGCCCAGGAAACTCAAGCTAACTCCTGGTCTTCCAGATTCTTTAGCCACTGGTTCACAAAGCAACACGCTAACTCCCCTTATGGAAGAAATCCCAAAGAAAAGGAAAGGCAGAGGTAAGAAGCCTCCTTGTTTTGCTTCCCCCTGCCCCTTATTGGACCACTCCCCACAGTACTCAGGGAACAATGTAGCCAGGGATGGGAGTCTGCCTCTCCCACATGGAAAACATGCTCTTAGCCCAGGAGTTATCGCTTTGGCCCTGGTTTTATTTCTGAAATTAGATATATCTGATCCTTGAAAACTGTTGGGTTAGGGGAGCTAACCACCCTAGTTGAGAATCTTGTGTAATTCCTGACTCCCCAAAACCTGTTCCGGTTGTACCTTGGCATTAGCATGGCACTGATTCAACACACCACCCCGACCCCCTCCTTTACACCCAAACCTGCCCATGCTCAGAGACAGAGTTGGCCCTCAGGTGGGGTGGGGTCCTGTTCACATTAGCAGTCAGTTCGGTTCCTCAATGGGGAACTCCCTGGAGGCAGCATTTCAAAGCTCAAGTGTATTTTCAAGTTAAATCCAACATGGTCATCTGATACAGGTTTTATATGCTTCTCCTATCATATTGTAAACTGGAAATAGAACTTCCTGTCCCACTCCTTTTACATTATGACAGAACTTACCATTCAGATTCAGATTTTACAACTTCTCTGCAGAGCCAAGGAGGGAGGAGGAGTGAACAATGGCAGTATAAACCCGATTTATCCACTTAAAGTGAAGTTTTGCTTGGATTTAGGAATTAAGAATATCCCTTTAATTTTTTTTTTGAAGTTAACGTTATGATGTCTCGCCAAATGATTGAAGTATGAATAATTCTTCCACGGATTGTATTTCAAGCAAGCCGGCGCGGGATTTACACGATAAGGGCCTTAAGATGACTAGCATCCACTGAACAAGCAGTGCTTTTTATACCAAGAGGAGATTGAGATCTTGGTTAGTCATCCTGGAAATGTCAGGCTTCTCGGGCCGGCGTTAGAGAAAGCTGGATCCAAGGCTGAGGGGGACCCAGGCCTGGCAAGCTGTTCTGTTGAATGTCCCTGGCCGGAGTCTACCTCCCCTCTCTGGGCTACACCCTGGCCCCCCAGAAGTGAGCTGGGACCGCCGAGCCCCGCCCCCAGCCCCGCTGCCGCCCCCTCTCCCGGGATCTTGGCTCAGGCCTTGGCGACAGGCACGAGATAATCAAACAGCCCTTCCCCTTGCCATGCATTTTCCTTGGCGAGCTGAGAAGCCTTGATGGATAAGAGTCAAGGTTTAAAGGAATCTCTAAACGTCTGGCTCTGCTTTTTTTTTTTTTTTTTTTTTGGTCTCAGTTCCCGTCAAAAACAGATGCGAAATTAGGCAAAGGGTTTTTTGCCTCCTCTCACCTTGCTTCAAGTGCATGAACACCCAAAACGGACTTTCCCAGCCTTCTCGAACCCTGATTACACACGACCCCGCTTGTCCCTCCTCGAGCCAGGGAACAGCCCCCTCGCCGCGCTGCTCCGGGTTCCGGTACCCTCTCCCGAGCCAGCTACACCTGATCAGTCAAACTTGTCCAGCGCTCGCTGCCTGGGAGAAAGGGGAGCTAAGACGAGCCTCCGATGCGCCCTCACCCTCGGGCTCTTCCCTCCCGGACGCAGAGGGAGCGACACAACCAACTATTCATGCCTTTCTCAACAAAGGGAGAGAGAGGAGGTGGGTGTTGTCAGCAATTACAGGGCAGGAACTTTGCTTTCTTTGCAAACTTTCCAAGACATTTCGTGGAGAAAGTTGCCCTCTCCATCCGAGCCCAGAGCTTCCTCCCAAGCGCAACCCGGAGGGCCATCGCGCCGCGGATCCCCTCCGTGCCCCGGCAGGCAGAGGGACTGGGGCAAAGCAGTGGTAGGGGGGAACTGATGGAGGCCGAGTCCCGGAAAGTTACCGCCGATGAGCCGGGAGCAGAGATGCTCGCCGAGCTTCGCCTCCCGCGGTGGGGCTGGGGAACCGGACTGGACGGACCGGGAGGGGACGGGACAGGACTGCTTGGTCCCGGACCCCCGAAGGCAGCAATCCAGGCCCCCTACCCCACCCAGAGGCGAACTCTGCTGGGGCGGGGAGGAGAGGGAGAGCCGGCTCTAGCTCCCCCACCCCCACTATCACCAACAAACTTCCCAGCCGCTTCTCCAGCGGGGAGGGAGCGGCGGACTCACCTCCCCGCGTCCCGGGTTCACGGGCTCCGCGGCCCCGCACGGCCAGCCCGGCGCCCCGGCTGCTGCTGCTGCTGCCCGGAGCAGGGGCAGCGCATGGCGGGCGGGACGCGCCCTCCGAGAAGCCCGCGCGCGGCTGCCAGCAGCGACTCCGGCTCGGCTCCGGCGTCCAGCCCGGGTCCCGGCAGCTGCAGGCGCGGCTCGGAGCGAGCGCCGCGCACTCTGGCCCTCAAATGGTGATTTGCCGCCCTCGTGGCCCCACCCCGGAGAGCCGATTCGCTTGGCCCCGCCGAACCCCAGGCGACATTTACATGCGGTGACCTCGGCTGGACCCTCCGCCGCCGCGAGTTTCCAGCCGGCCTCTAGGATCCCGGAGCCCCTTTAGAGCTCAGGTGGGGCTGGAGCGCGTCCTCGGGGTAGGAGTTTTAGAAGACCGCCTTTCTCCACGCCTCCAGGCTCTCCACCCCCGAGTTTAATTACCCAGTTGATCCGCTCTGCTAAGCAGCGGCCACCTGGCTGACTTATCCGTTTCCAGGGCTTTGATGGGACAGAGACCAGGTAACCACGAACGAGCGTGCCACGAGAAGAGGCGAAGCCATAACGCCCGCCTAGACAGAGGAAGCAAAAAAATAAAAAAGTGTAAATTGCATTTCGATACTAAATGGCATGGCGGGGTGGAAAACTGGAGCCTGTTAGAGGACTTAATTGTCTTGGGTATCAAGAAAGACCAGTTGCAAAAGTCACTGCCGAACACGGTAGACCAACTCACCCTTACGAGAGAGTCCAGAAACAGACCTGCATGGCATGGGCCCTTGGTGGGTGGGTGCACGGGAAAGGACAGGGGTCTTTTTCTGGAAACGACGCTGAACATTTCCATGTTTGTCATTGGAACGCCCAGGTGGAGTAAAGAATCTTGACCCATATCGCATACCACAGCGAAAGTTTATCCCCATGGGTTGTAGGAAACGGTAAAACAATAAAATGATTCAAAGTAAATATCAAAAAGATATTAATTGGGCTGGGTAGTACAGCGGGTAGGGTTCTTGCCTTCATGCAGCCGACTCGGTTCCACTCCTGAGCCCCACCAGGAATAATTCCTGACAGCAGAGGCAGGAGTTAAGCCCTGAGCACCTGTGGGTGTCCCCCAAACAACCCCCACCCACAAAAAGTTTTATCATTGGGCATTAAAATTAAGAAATTCATTATTGGGGGCCCAGAGTGATAGTACAGTGGGTAGAATGTTTGCCTTGCAAGCGGCTGACCCGGGTTGATCCTCAGCATCCCAAATGGTCCCCCTAAGCACCTCCAGGAGTGATTCCAGAGTGCATAGCCGGGAGTAATCCCTGAGCATCGCCAGGGTGTAACCCAAATATAAAAAAAAATCGCACTTATTAAGAAACATCACAAGGCAACTCTGAGAAACAATAACCCTTCATCTATATTCAATACACTTTTTTGTGCACAAGATAGAAAGATCGCTTACAAATCAATAGGCAGAAAATCCTATTGAAACTTCTCAATAAAGCCAAAAATCACATGTAAAAAAATGTGTAAAGGTTTCTCAAGTAAATTACCTTTCCAGAAATGCAAATTGCTTGCAATCTGATTCCATTCCACGGCCACTGGAATGACCAAAATAAGAGAATTCTGAGAACATTAGAGAACACTTTAGAAACCTGTTTGGCATTATCTCCAAAAGCAAATTAATGTGCAGCCCACGGTCAGCAAGTTCATCCCTAAATATCTATCTTGCAGAGGTGTATATACTTACTCAGCAAAGGATGTGTTCCAAAGTATGTGTAGCATCTCTGTAGAACAACCCCCCAAGTTACAAATGAATTAACTATATTCAACAAGATGCATGATTTTTTGAAAAATAAGATGTTGAGCAAAAGAAGGTGAACACTAAGGGCCACAAACTACACAGCTCTATTTCATGTAAACTTACAAATAGTGAAAAATGCATCAGTGATATTAAAAGTGGAGGTCGGGTTTGTTTTTATTGAGTTGTTGTGAGTCAGAGCATTCAAAGCTGCTCATAATTGGGTGTCAGTCATACAGTGTTCCAAGACCCGTCCTCTATCAGGGCATATTTCTCAACACCAATGACCCCAGATTCTCTTCCCCCACCACCCCAACATGCCTCTACAGCAGGCACTTTTCTTCTCTCTCTCTGAGGTAGGTGCTTAAGATGATTATTGATGAAAATGGAGTCCAACGAGGGCTTGAGTGCTACAAATAAGTCTATTTCTAGGTACTGATGCACTATCCAATGTGTCCTATTTTGTAAAATAATCTCTAATTTCAATAAAATTATTTGTGCACTGAGCTGTATGCAATTTAAATTGTGTAATGTGGGGTATATTTAAAATGGACCATCATTTTTTCTTTTGCTTTTTGGGTCACACCCCGCAATGCTCAGGGGTTTCTCCTGGCTCTGCACTCAGGAATTACTCCTGGCAGTGCTCAGGGGACCATATGGGATGCCGGGGATTGAGCCCGGGCCGGCATGGGCTGGCCACATGCAAGGCAAATGCCCTACCCACTGGGCTATCGCTCCGGCCCTGGACCATCATTTTCAATCCCATAAAAAGAACTAGTGACGAGTCTACAAGATATTAAAGGTGGACTCTCTGATGATGACTTTCTGCATTTTCCCTGTGGTTGTTTTATGGCTTGGTTAACTTTAACTTTCTATTACACCCAAAGCGCGAGCCGGGCTGTAATAGGCTGGTCTGCTGGGTGGAGTTCTGACAAGGGGGAAGTCCGGATATGGAAAATGGAGGCCCTCATGGAGTGGAGGGGTCTTCTGGCTTGTTGTGAGACTCTGTTGGGGTGGCGGGCCAGGGCTAGAACCTGCCATCCCTCCCGGGCGCCTCATGAGTGGCTGGGCACAGGGAGAGCCAGTAGCAGCTCTGCCCCATGTCTGTGAGTCTCTGGATCAGCATACCTGGGCCTGATTTAAAAAAAGACTGCTGCAGGGTGGATCTCGATGAGCCAGGCTGTGATAGGCTGGTCTGCTGGGTGGAGTTCTGACGAGGGGAAGTCTGGATATGGAAAATGGAGGCCCTCATGGAGTGGGGGGTTGCTATGTCAATGTTAAGCGGTTTTTGGTTTGTTTGAAGGGTTTTGGGTTTTGTTGTGGTTATTGTTTTTTGACCACACCCAGCAGTTCTCAGGGATTATTTCTGCTCTGAAATCAGAGAGAAGAGCCTATCACAGCCTGGCTCATGTGGCTGCTTGCGGCGCGGTTCATCAATAAATGCTGGAGATCAGAGGTGACTACAAGAGTATGCCACCCGCACAGCAGAGCCTGGCAAGCTACCCGTGTCATATTTGATATGCCAAATACCAGTAACAATTATAGACCTCATTCCCATGACCTGATGGAATGGTTTGAGGCTCCTTATGTTCCTGGAGCAAGCAGGTGCTCTTGGGCTCTACTAGCATGAGACAGGACATATGGAGATGTTACTGGTGCCCACTTGAGCAAATCGATGATGAACAGGAAGACAGTGATACAGTGATACAGTGATACACCCAAAGCACAAACTTTTATTTTTGTTGGATTTTCTTAAAATGTTCAGTGCAATGAATTTCTTATGGACCGGCTGCTATAATTAATTATAAACTGAATTATTAAAAATCCATTTGCTAACTTTCTGCTTCTCTGAGGGGTCACTGAAAACAGTGATAAAACTCACTTGGTGGGGGAGCAATAATCCGGCAGATAGGACATTTGCCTTGTATGTGGCCTACCTGGGTTTGATCCCCAGGACCATGTTGGTCCCCTGAACACTGCCAGGAGTGATCTTTGAGCACAGAGCCAGGAATCAGCTCTTAGCACTGCCAGATATACCCCATAAACAAAAATAATTTAAAAAAACTTTGTTGTTTTTAACTTCTAAAATTCCCTAAGGGGCCGGAGAGATAGCCCAGCGGGTAGGGCATTTGCCTTGCATGCAGCCGGCCCATGCCGGCCTGGGTTCGATCCCGGCATCCCATATGGTCCCCCGAGCACCGCCAGGAGTTATTCCTGAGTGCAGAGCCAGGAGAAACCCCTGAGCATTGCCGGGTGTGACCCAAAAAGCAAAATAAATAAATAAATAAATAAAATTCCCTAAATACCTCCTTTCTGTGAAGTATCTATAGGTTAGAGTGTCACGGAAGGCAGTCATGAGAAAAAGTCACCACAACTGATAGTGAGAATGTGGACAATCATTTCCTCTTTGTCCCTTCATTCCTCCTGGGTAAGCAAGGGAACATATGGGAGGAATGGATGAAACACTGAATGTGAAAGTATTCAGCCTATGGTAGTGATCATTAACTGTGGCGACACACTATCTCTGTTTTTACAATACCCTCTGTGATAGGCAGATCTCTGTCCCTGTTTGTTTGAAAGAGACAGACTCTGAAAGATCAAGTAACTTCTGCCATGAATGTGTTCACAAATATTTGTTGTTTGCCTATTATGTGCTAAGGTCCATAGTTGTCAAGTAGAACCAGAACTTGAATCAGGTGTTTTAATTTTAAAATCTATGGTCTTTGGGGCCGGAGCGATAGCCCAGCGGGTAGGGCGTTTGCCTTGCGGCCGGCCTCTGCCGGCCTGGGTTCGATCCCGGCATCCCATATGGTCCCCCGAGCACCGCCAGGAGTAATTCCTGAGTGCAGAGCCAGGAGTAACCCCTGAGCGTCGCCTGGTGTGACCCAAAAAGCAAAAAAAAAAAAAAAAAATCTATGGTCTTTCCATGACTCCAAAGCTGCTTCCACATTTGGGTACCAAGTACTTAGCATGATACATTAACAGGAAGATAGTAATATAATTGTTTGACTAGGTACTAGTCACATGACCCATGAGTTGAATATATAGGTATATAAATAATGCATATTGAAATGTTTCCCTCTATTCTGTTTTCCATCTACTTTCCCCGCCCTCTCACTACAGCTATATATATGCATATATACATGAGTATATTCATGCAGTTAATACATGGATGTACATACCAGAGTATTTTTGTTATCCTCTAGACTGATACAAAAGTATCAGGATACTTTTGATATCCTATAGTTTCACACATATGCGTTTTTTCTTTCAACTTGACACTATAACTTGAAAATTTTCCCAATTAAGTTCATGGTGTTCCTTTATTTATTTATTTATTTATTTATTTATTTATTTATTTATTTATTTATTTATTTTGCTTTTTGGGTCACACCCACAAATGCTCAGGGGCTATTCCTGGCTCTGCACTCAGGAATTACTCCTGGCGGTGCTTGGGGACCATATGGGATGCCGGGGATCGAACCCGGACCGGCACAGGCCGGCCGCGTGCAAGGCAAACGCCCTACCCGCTGAGCCCAGTGGGTTCGCTCCGCCCCCTTTTTTTTTTCTTGGTGTTCCTTTAAAGAGCTGTATCATAATTTCTCCAATCATTGCCACGTTGGTGCACATTTAGGTCACGTCCAGTCCTATCTGGTTACTAACAATACTGCAATCAATAAGTGTACAATAATAATATGTGCATTCATATGCAAGTACATCTATGAAATACATTTACAGAAACAAAACTGGTAAGTCAAAGGATCTTTTTTTTCTTTAAAAAATTTTCTGTGGTGTTTGGGTCACACCAATGGTGCTCAGGGCTTATTCCTGGCTCTGCACTCAGGGATCACCATATGTGGTACCAGGAATCAAACCCGAGTCAGCTATGTGCAAGACAAGTGTCTTACCTGCTGTACTATCACTGTAGCAGCCTCAAGCTTTGAAAAGTAATACCATATTTCCTTTTATATGGGATATATAGATTTATATTCCTCAGTAAGAAAAGAAAAAGTGTATTTCCCACATTCTATCCTGACAGTATTTTTAAACTTTTGAATCTTCAGCAATGTGATAAGGAAATGAAAGTCTCAGGTGATGTCAATATGCATTTCTCTTGAGAAAGGCTGCTTGAGCTTTTAAGCTCATTGGTCATTTGGCCTTCCTTTTCAAAACTTGTACTTCCATTTTCCTACTACAATTTCCTAGTCCCACCTTCCATATTAGGATACTTGGCATTTTGAACTACAAATATTTCAAAAGAAAGTTACTAAGGAGTGGTATAAGCAAAGCACTGCTGGAAGCCACGCGGAGAAGTGAGATGCAAGGCGGGATTCTGAAGAGAAGATGGAAGCAACAACAAGGGATTTGACTAAATATAGCTGGGAGAAAGGAAGTGAAGAGCCAAAAGTGTTTTTTTTTTCTTTTTTGGGTCATACCCAGCAATGCTCAGGGGTTACTCCTGGCTCTGCACTCAGGAATTACTCCTGGCAGTGCTCGGGGGACCATATGGGATGCCAGGGATAGAACCCGGGTTGGTTGCATGCAAGGCAAACACCCTCCCGAAGTGCTATCACTCTGTTTACCAAGAAAAATTGGCAAGTGTTAATGACTAGCAGCAAGAACTGTGCCAATGGCAGAAGCTGCAATTATTTGTTTGTTTTTTGGGGGTTCATATCTGGCCATCCTCAAAGGCTACTCTGCCCAGCAAGTGTTTGGGGGGGTCATCCTGGTAAGGCTGAGGAGTGCCAGGACCTCCTGCGCACAGGCCATGTGTTGCAGTCCCTAGAGCTCTCTTTGGACCCTAAGTACAATTCATTAAGGAGTACCTACTTGCAAAACCTACGCAACATAATTGCTTTTTAAGCTTTAAGCCAAAAGCAGAAACTTATGGCCTCCATCTCACAAATGAAAAAAGTCAGTTTGGGCAGATAAATGACGTATCTAAATTCACAGTAGATGTAAGTGGTGGAACCAAGGCTAACCCTGAGTCTATCTGACCGCAGCTGCCTGGCAGAGTAAAGGAAAATGATCAAAGGTCTACAGTCTAAGTGCCTGAGTAATGGCTGACTTGATGACAGGTGTGGCAGCCGGAGAGCAGCTGCCTCTGGCTGCCGAGCATCAGGCTCACTTGTAGGTGCGCTCAGCCTTGTTCAAAGCCTCTCTTACACCATCGTTCCTCCTACCATGTCTCTATGAGTCACAGGGGATGGCAGTATTTCCATTTTGTTCACTAATGGGAACACTGAGAGACCATGAAATCAAATACCCAATCTCAGATCAAATGTCCCTTCTCTGAAGACCCTTCCCCCAAGCCCAGAAAAGGTAGGCTTTCTCAGTTACATGTGCATTACCGTCTCCCTTTCCTTCCTGGAATTTGCCGAATTTCATAATTATAGGTTTATTTCTGCTGTTCCTATTCTTCTTTTGTGGGGAGGAGGTGGGAGGAGCTGAGTCACACCTAGTTGTGCTCACTACTTACTCCTGGTGCAACTCAGGAGACCATATGCTGTGCCAGGATCGAATCAGGGTCGGCTGCATTCGAGGCAAGTACCTCACTCCTATACTGTCTCTCCAGCCTTCTGTAACTTCTGTTGAACATTGATTGCACATAGACACTAAACTCTGGGTCCACTTTTGCAGCTTTGGAGTCTGGTACATCACTGGCAGTCATATTTACTGAGCAAATAAATGAAAGAACCCCAGGCCTCTGTATTCTTTGTCTTTCATCTTTGCATGACCTCATAAGGATCCCTTAAGCTAAATAAATGTAATGCCATAAGTGAGGGCTGTGCTATAAACAAGGTTAGGATCAAACGCCTTCAAGCCTACAGCCGGCTTGTTTGAACAGCAGCACCGGGACCGCTACAGAGAGAAACACAGGGAAGACAACATCGCTGGTGATCTGGGCTTCTGGGCAGAGCAAGAGGCTTTGCCGTGAAGCGCCCAACCTGCCCTTGATGCCCTCTTGCCACAGAGTCATTTGTTGAGCCCCACCCCATGACTTCATGAGTTTACAGCCAGCTGGGGCAGGCACTGGGCAAAATGCGATTTCAGGATAACTTATAAAGCTGCTTCTCCCAACCTGAAATGGTGACAAGGAACAACAAATGTTTAGACATGATCACTGAAAATGACATAGAGAACATGAACTTGAACAATCATCGGCAAAAGGACAGATCCCCTGAAGTTCATATATAATTAACTACAGGCACAAAAGCCTGGTAGCTCTATCATGAAGCGGAGCCACAAATGTCAGGGTATTTTCCCAAGCCATACCCTCTGGGTTCCTGCCCCAGGAACCTAGCTAGTCGTGAACCTGATGTCATGGAAATCCTATTCTAGCAAGTATGGAACTTAACCCAGTTTTGTATAGCTCTGTCTGAATGCTGCAAGCTCACTGCCATTATCAGTGTGAGATGTTATTGTCCCAGGACTAAAGCTGGATAGATCCTCAATGAATACTGAATAAATGAGTGAAAAAGAGATGCAGTTCTTGATGACGCAGGCTCATTTTCCATACAAAGTGTACCTGGACCCAATGGCCAACATTTCAACTGCCTGTTTCAGACTTCCTTTCATCACCAAACTCTGGGCTTAGTACTACCTTAATCTGATGACCAATTTTCCATTTGTTAGTTTCTTATTTTAGTCAAGAAATACTCTAAAAATATCCCTGAATGATTATGGCATTTCAGACTTTTTTTTTTTTTGATTTTGGGTTACACCCAGCAATGCTCAGGGGTTACTCCTGGCTCTGCGCTCAGGAATTACTCCTAGCGGTGATCATGCCAGGGATCGAACCCCTAGTCAGCTGCATGCAAGTCAAATGCCCTACCCACTGGACTATTACTCTGACCCTCCCCATTTCAGATTATTTAAATTTCCTTATTTACACGTTTTCTTTTACACTTTTTGCAGTAAACATGGATATTTTGTTGTTATTGAAAATGGCATTAAGAAAACAAGTTCAGGGGCCTAGCCCAGCAGGTAGGGCATTTGCCTTGCACGCGGCCGGCCCATGCTGGCCAGGGTTCGATTCCCGGCATCCCATATGGTCCCCTGAGCACCGCCAGGACTGATTCCTGAGTGCAGAGCCAGGGAGAAACCCCTGAGCATTGCGGGGTGTGACCCAAAAAGCCAAAAAAAAATCCAAATTCAGAGGTCCAAGAGACAGTACAGAGGGAAAGGTGCTTGTTTTGCAAGTGGCTGACCTGGGTTTGATTCTCTGAACCCCACCAGGAATGATCCCTGAGTGCAGATCAGAAGTAAGCTTTGAGCATTTGTGTGTGTGCCTCCCTACCCCCCCACTCTTTGCCCCAAGATATTCACTGAGACTCTGCCAGATGGAAGGAAGCATTACAAGCTCTGGGAAGGTATGAGGGTGAGTATGTCATCAGAAACGTATATCCTTATTGGGAAGGTAGCACAGATACAAACTGAGATAAGATCCAGCTATAGCAGATGGCCACTGTGCTAGGAGAAGGAAGAGAAGGGAAGGATTAAAATACTGGGGAGAGATTATGTCAGTGCAAATAAGAGAGGAGAGTTTTAGGAAGTGCTTTATTATTAAAATGAGAAGACAGGAGCGGGAAAATGTAAAACCTAATGCAATGACCACCTGGTTGCCATCTTATGATGGAAAAAGCCTCCGTTAATTCTGGGCATTGCAGAGGCGTGAAGGCAAGCCCAGTCAGCTCTGTTGTGGTGCAGAAGGAACTTGGAGACTTGGAAGAAGCGAGGAATATGAAGTCCCTCCAACTCTCCTTCACAGGAGGAGTCACACAGGAAACATGATATACATTTATGGACTTGTGCCACTTGGAAGAAAGTTGGTGTTCTAGAGAAGTGGACTTCTGTCTAACAGGATGGTCTATAAGGTGTGGGTAGAACTTTTCCGCTATTTTAAAGAATGTTTTTCTCAACAGTATTATTCCTAAAAATGCCACCATTAGCGGCCCCCTCCTCTGAGTGAGGGGTTGACCTCTCTGTAAGCAGTGGAGATCCACACAGACGACCTAGTGGGACACTGGCTCTGACGGCTCTCTATTCAGCAACGCAACTTCTAAGAGCCGTCCTGCGGAAATGCTCACTGACCTACACACTGAAGATACTTATGACAGCTTTTTTGCAGTTTTAGAGTGTTTATCTGCAATGGAATGACTGAAGTCGTACTTCTCTACGACTGGCACAGACCGTGCAGTTGATAAGAATGAGGTCATTCTGGGCTAGGGTGTGACTCAAATGAAAGAGGACATGCCTTGCATGTTCAAGGCAGTAAGTTCAATCCTTGGGCTCCCAGGCAGCCCCTGCCCCCCAGCACTACCAGGTATGGCCCGAGCCCTGCCCACTACTGGGCTCCCTGAACTGAGCCACCAGGCTACACTGCCAGGCTAAGCACAGAGCACCATGGGAATGTCCATCCCCTTCCAGCACCTCTGACGGTACCTCTCCATTGATTTTTTTTTTTTTTGCTTTTTTTTGGGTCACATCTGGCAATGCTCAGGAGTTACTCCTGGCTCTGCACTCAGGAATTACTCCTGGTGGGGGGACCATATGGGATGCCGGGATCGAACCCAGATCAGACGTGTGCAAGGCAAATGCCCTACCCGCTGTGCTATCACTCTGGCCTTCTCCATTGATTTTTAAAAACTTAAAATTTTTATTTTTATTTGTCAGGGGTATCCATACCCAGTGGTGCTCAGGGCTTACTCCTGGCTCAGTGATCACTCCTGGGGGCCACTCAGGGAAGCATATGTGGTGCCAATGATCAAACCCCACTCAGATGTATTTAAGACAAGACCCTACACACTGTGCTATCTCTCTGGTCCTGACCCTGATTAAAGTTTTTCTCTTCCATCACACAAGGGTTGTATTTGTGTGTGTGTGTGTGTGTGTGTGTGATTTTGTGTCTGTCATTGCTGTTGTTTTTGGTTTGGAGTCATATCTGGTGGTGCTCAGAGGTACTCTGGGCTCAGTGCTCATTCCTCGTGTGCCTGGGGACCCATGCAATGCCAGGGACCTCCCATATGCAAAACAGGCCCTCAGTTCATTTAGCTACCTCTCTGCCCAACCCCGTACTGCTTAAAAGTAGAAATAGAAAGGTGAGGAGAGAAAACTTGGCTTTTTTCTTTATCTTACATTAAAATTTAAAGTTTTCCCAAAGAGCACTGATTACTTTCACAATGAAAAATAATTTATTTAGGGGTCATATAGTACAGCAGGTAAGTTGCTTGCATTGCACACTGCTGCACCCAAATTTTATTCCTGGCACCCCATAGGTTCCCCAAGACCACCACGAGTGATCCCTGGGTAACAGAGATAGGAGTAAGCTCTGAACATGACCACGTTGACTGGAAAACAAAAAT
Source organism: Cryptotis parvus (assembly GCA_021461705.1). Classification (NCBI taxonomy): domain Eukaryota; kingdom Metazoa; phylum Chordata; class Mammalia; order Eulipotyphla; family Soricidae; genus Cryptotis; species Cryptotis parvus. Next base: position 191,004 of record JAJIBD010025224.1, read on the forward strand.
AAATGTGTTTAGTGCTTACTATATGCCAGGTACACGTCTAAGAGTTTTAAGAATATTTACTTACTTAAGTTTTATAATCATCCTGGAAGGTCCCACTAGTCCTGTTTGGTCCCTTTTATGGATCACACAGTCCCTGGGGCCCAGGTCAATGGCCAAGTGCAAAGGTGCTAAGCTTTGACCTAGGCTATCTGAAGTCGATTTTGAACTCTGAATCACCAGCTCAGAGTGCCTTCAAAAGATTACATCAATACACACATTTCATTTTATTACATAAATAATGAATAAAAAGGGACACTGCTTTTAGAACCAGACACATCTGCATTCGATTCCCAGTGTTTGCTGTCTGCTGTGTGCTCCTTAGCACACATACATTTCATCTATGTTAATTTTCAATGAGGAGATGGTGGCGTACCTTATGAGTCTCTTATGAAGACCCACAAAATTTGTCAGGTACCAGACACCAGAGAGCAATAGGAGCGATAGAAACTAATTCCTCTGAGGTGAAATCGTTAGCTCCCTTTGGTGGTGGTGGTGCTGGTGGGGATACCTGAGAGGTGCTCAAGAGGTCTGAGAGCCCTCCCAGAGATTCTCTACCATCAGGCCGGAAGTTCAGCACAAGGGCCTGAGGATGTGGTGCTGTTTGGACCCTGCTGGGCCAGGTTCCTGGGCCACCCCATGGATGCTGGGGCCTCCAGGGCTGCATGGGGTGGTGCTCCAGAGACCATGTGGAGCAGGGAATCAAAAACCACCTGCACACTGGGAAGGTATGAGCCCTAACAACTGCTCTATCTCCCGCCCCTAAATCACTAGCTCTTCAAAGAACGTTGACTTCATAAATCCTTTATTTGGTAGCCTGCCCGACATCCTCTACTGCTTCTGAAATGAATGAGGCAGGGGCAGCAGGAAAGGGGCATGAGGGCAGAGAAATCAGAAAGTGCCACCAAAGGCTAGTTCAGTTGAGAAAACAAAATATCAATAATATGGTTGTTAGAATCATGTGGGAGTCAACTAGCATTACCCATATCCTTGAAATGAGGGTACTTCCCATGACTCCCAGGGTCTACTCTGCTGCTGCGATATTGGGGTGCTGGGGGCCAGGCAGTGGCACCTGGGGTGTCTAGGTTAGGGGGCTAATGTGGGATCAGAGGTGGGGCGAGTTCCCCCTCACAAGACTGAATAAAATTCACTGACCGCCAAACCCCTCCCTGGGGGTGCACCTAGCCCAGAGTGGATCACACCCCCTTTCTTTTCCCCCACAGCCACTGACTGTTCTTATCTTTCCAGCAGACAGTCCTCATTCCGCACAGCAGGCCCATCCATCCATTCAGGGGTGACAGGTGGTCTCAGGGGCAGCTGGTAGGAGCATAGCAGCAGCGTGGGGAGGGTCCCTCCCAGCTGGCCCCCAGCTGGCCCTGTGTGATCCCCTGTGTTTCCGCCTCCAACTCGGTCAGGACCCAGTCAGACAGGACTCTGAGCTCGAGACTCCACCAATACCCACAGGGGGCATGATCACTCTCCAGAGAGAAGACCCGGGCAACTGTAAATGACCTAAGGAAACCCCACACCACCAGGAGCAATCCCTGAGCTCGGAGCCAGGAATAAGCCGTGAGCAGTGAGTGGTATGGCCCCCAAAAGAAATATAACAAAAATATAAAGCTACCTTCTATTTGAAACACCCCACCCCACTTTTGTGTATGCTTGAAACATGCCATGATGATGAAAATAAAATCCAAAAAGTGATCGCATGCAGAGAGAATGTAAAGAACGCTCAGGAGTGAAAATGTCATTATGATAGAGATTATCTCGTGACTTCACCGACTAGTGTGCACGGGTAGAACGGTCCAGGACACGGTGCTGCCAGGGCCCTGCAATGCTGGGGGGTCCTGAGGACCAGGTGGTGCCAGGGATCAAACCAGGGTCAGCTGCTTGCAAGGCACTTTTATCCCTGTACTATCTCTTTGGTCCTTGAAGTTTGCTTTTAAAGTAAGTTATGTAGTCTGAGTATTGTCAGGAATGAAGAGCTTGCCAGGCTCTGGATGGATACCCCAGAGCAAAGGCAGCAGTGATAGCAAGTCAGAAAGTCTGAGGGCCAGCTCATCAACTTGGTCCTTTCTTCTCTGATTCCTTCCTCAAAAGAACCCTTCCTGGGGCCGGAGTGATAGCACAGCTGAGAGGGCGTTTGACTTGCATGCAGCTGACCCCAGTTCAATCCTCAGGGTCCCATATGGTCTCCCGAGCCCTGCCAGAAATAATTCCTGAGTGCAGAGCCAGGAGTAACAACTGAGCATCGCCTGGTATGACCCAAGAAGCCAAAAAAATTTTTTTTACAAAAGAACCCTTCCTCTGGGGCCGGAGCGATAGCCCAGCGGGTAGGGCGTTTGCCTTGCACGCGGCCGGCTCATGCCGGCCAGGGTTCGATCCCCGGCATCCCATATGGTCCCCCGAGCACCGCCAGGAGTAATTCCTGAGTGCAGAGCCAGGAGTAATCCCTGAGCATTGCCGGGTGTGACCCAAAAAGCAAAAAAAAAAAAAAAAAAAAAAGAACCCTTCCTCTACACACAAGACGCCACAAGACACACACATACACACAGAGTGAGTGGAGGCCCTCTGTGCATTTGGTAATTTTGTGGAGCTAGTTATGAATGACCCTGTGGACAATATCATGGCTAACTAACACTAAGAATCTGTCAGGCCCCCTTAGACTTGGCTTTCATGTCCTTACCAAGGAGTAGAACACACCAGGTGCAAGGGAGCAGAAATACCATCTAAATCGAAATAATCACAGCGCTCTTTCCCACCACTGAACTAGGCTTTTATACATGGCATCTCGCACCTCCTCCCAATAGGAACTATTAGTGCATTTAGCAGAAAATCAAAGAAGCTAAAACCCAGAGCCAAGGGGTGCCGCCAACTAACTCCATTGCAGCTTCACCTCTGGGTGTGACCCTCTTTCTCAGACTGCTCAGGAGAGTCTAGAATTAACACGTCTCAGCTGATGGAGCAGGGTAACGAGGTTGGGGTGAAACTGCTCAGTGTCTGACCCTTGACAAGGCTTCGAGAGCTGCTTGGGAACTGAACTCTTAAGAAAATTTCAGGGGCTGAGCGATAGTCCAGCGAGTAGGGCATTTGCCTTGCACGCAGCCGACCTGGGTTCAATTCCGGCATCCCATATGGTCCCCTGAGCACCACCAGGAGTAATTCCTGAGTGCAGAGCCAGGAGAAACCCCTGAGCATTGCCAGGTGTGACCCCCCAAAACAAAAAAAGAAAATTTCAGATGTGGAGTGGGGTTGGAGGGAGACTTGTGTGATGTCCCAGTGGATTGGGGACCACAGTCTGGGTGGGCCTCTACACAGCCTTGAATTTCCTCCACAGACACATGTCAAAGGTGTGAGCTTCAAGGTCCTAGGCCCTGAACCTTCTTGCTTCAGAGTGGCGGGGTAGAGAAAGGCAGACTCAGCCTCACCCCAGATGACTGACTCAGGTGATGCCCATAGGGCCCTGCTGGGCTCTGCAACCTTCCTGCAGGCGGCGCTGCTGCTTCTCATCCTCATGATTCTGGATGCCTGAGGAAACGCCCTTTTAAGGTGGGAGGCCTGGAGGGCTAAGACCATGCCTGGCCCTACATACCTCTTCCTTAAAAAGCCCCTTCAAAATAAGTGGGGGGATGACCTCCCTGGTGATCAGTGTTTCCAAGAAGTCGGCACCCCTGTGTGCTCCCCACATGACCTCTTCTGTCTCCGGACTCTCCTAGAGAGAGGGTGTGAGAAGAGTTCCTCATGACTGGCCCATGACACACGCGTCCCATGGAAGGAAATTCGTGAACAATCCTTACATATTCTGGGGTGAGTCACAGGTGCTCTGCAGGGCATTCAGGGTGTTCCCCAGAAGGCCAAAGCTTGTGGTTTCTCATCATCAATTCATGGTGTGTCCTTTATGAATCCCTAGAGAGTGTCCCCCAAGTTACAAAATGCTAGAGACAGCAGATCAGATGGGATCTCACCTCAAAGCACATTATTTGGAAATATGATGCTTTAGTAAAACAATTAAAATAAAGGACAGCTAAGCTCTGCAAACACAGGACTACTGTCATCTGCATTAACTAGGGGCACAGACACTAGTCAACAGTAGTGCTAAAGACACTTCCTCTCTCTCCCCACACTCCTCTCCCAATACTGGGCTCAGCCCATGGGGGCTAGCGAGGAATGGACCAGTTCCAGTGCCTGGATCCCCTCTTACTTTTCCTCATTTCCTTGAGCCACTTTCAGGTTTTTACAAAAGCACTTGAAAATTAATATGCAATTATCTACATACAAGAAATTCACTGAGGTGTCTCCTAATTCATGCATTGAGTTTTATGCACTCACTGCTGCTCTGATCATTTCTGGAGGGTGGGGGTCTGCCTTCTTTCTCCCTTTGGTGCAGACCCCAGCCCTTTCTCTTTTGAGCTTTGTCTCAGTAGAAATGTAACTCAAGGGGCCGGAGCGATAGTCCAGCGGGTAGGGTGTTTGCCTTGCATGTGGCAGGCCTGTGCCGGCCCGGGTTCATTCCCGGCATCCCATATAGGCCCCCGAGCACCGCCAGGAGTAATTCCTGAGTGCAGAGCCAGGAGTAACCCATGAGCATTGCCGGGTGTGACCCAAAAAAGAAAAAAAAAAAAAGAAGAAATGTAACTCAAACACAAGGTCTGTGCCTGTTCCTAGTACCGCTTTCGACAGAAGAGTCCTCACAGCCAGATCTACCCTCTTCTCCACAGAGAGCTATAGGTCCTGTCCATTGCTGTGGCATTGCCGGAGAGTTTTGCCTGTTGGTTCCTTACGCAACACTGGAGACCAGTATTAAAATCTCCATCTCACAGCTGAGGCTATTGAAGCTCAAGTCATGTTGCCCTGAGTCACGTGTCTAGACAGTAGCAGATGGAATCTGACAGGGATTCTAAAGTACAAGTCTCTCCCTCCACATCTGGCTGCTCTGATCTCACCTGGTTCCTTCTGGGATATCAGATGAGGAGTGTGCGCAGAGCAGGGCAGCATGGCATCTGTCGTCTACTGAAATCACACCCTGGTACCATCCAGTACCAAAGTCCATCCAGTACCAAACCCAGAACCCAGACAGTCCTTTTTAGCCCTGGTCTTCAGAGGCTGGCCTCAAGCCGTCAGTTGGAGGAATTGTATATGATCCATCTTAAAATGACCCTTTAGTTTTTCTGGTTTTGTTTAGAAACAGAGATAAACTAGCTTAATAAAGCAACTCTGGGTTTTCGTTTAATTTGGGAGGCTGCCCTATAGTGCTCAGGGATCACTCTTGGGACTATATGTGGTGCCAGGAATCAAACTCAGTCAACGGCATGCAAAGTAAGTGTCTGACCTACTTCAGGATCTCTCTGCCCCCCCTTGCATTTTTAAACTGCGGTAAGGGCCAGTTATTTGCTCTGGGACCCTGCCAGACTGAGCGCCAGCCTGACAGGGCATAGAGAGATAGATAGGGCGCAGTCAAGGGACAAGGAATTGAATCCACACTCCCAACACCTTCCTGTTGAATAAGGGAGACAATAAGAGAACAATAGTTCCCGAACAAACCCACAGGTGACTCAGCCCTGAGTTATTTCTGGTCTACACTATTCTCTGTCCCCACCAGAAGAGCATAGCTGTCATTCCCTCCCTGCTAAGCAACCCAGGAGGGATCCTTGCTCACCATGCAAAGGGGGGCCCTCTGGGCCTGGGCTCCTGCACCTTCTCCAGGTCTTCCTCCTCCCAGGCCCACCATTCTCCCTGCTCTCTTCTCAAGGCCCCTTCCAAGCTGTTCCTTTCTCCGTTCTTCCCAAAGCTCACTTCTCCTGACAGCAATGGTCTCACTTGCTTAGTGGAAAGAATCACCTGGGGAACTTGACTGTGTAGGTTACTGGGCTCATCTTGTCCAGGCTGGGTTTGGAGAGTTCTCAGGGGAGAGCTGGGGACCTCGTGTTGAACAAGATCCTGTGAATCCTGACATGTGGGGAGCCTTGCACAGCACTGTCCCCAGGGCCAGAGGCTCATCCTAACTCACTCAAACACCTCTGCCCTCTGATAGCTGAGGCTCTTTCTTTTTCTTTTTGAGTCACACCTGGTAATGCTCAGGGGTTACTCCTGGCTCTGCACTCAGGAATTACTCCTGGTGGTGCACAGGGTACCATACGGGATGCCAGGAATTGAACCCGGACCAGCTGCAGGCAAGGCAAACACCCTACCTGCTGTGCTATCACGCCGGCCCCCTGATAGCTGAGGCTCTGAGGATACTGGCCTCCCAGCTCCACTGCCCTGGACCTGTGCTTTCTCTCCACTCCTGTCTCCCACCCAAGCTCTGCTCCTTCATGCATGGCTCCACAGTTCCCAAAAAGCTGATGACAACCTGAGCAGTGTGTGACAGTGCACTGGGTTTGATTCAGCCCTAACGTCTGAGTGAGAGCGTTTCTGCTGTGTTTGACACTGGTGGCCACTTTGTCCTCTCCGAAGCTTCCTACCCTTGACTTCTGAGACACCGTTTTCCCAACGTCTCCTGCTTCTCAGTTTCCACCTATTTTCCAGAGGATCCTCTTTTACCAGCTACCTTCAAAGTGGGTGTTTGTAGATCCTGAACTCAGGCCAGACTCCTTGATTATCACACACAAAACCCTTCCAAAGTTTTAGTTCAATCTGCTCCTGGTGCTTTTATTTATTTAGTTTTGTTTTTTTTTTTTTTGGGCCACACCTGCAGCACTCAGGAGTTACTCCTGGCTCTGCACTCAGGGATCACTCCTGGAATGATTGGAGGACCATCAGGTGTTCCAGGGATTGAACTTGGGTCGGTTCTGTGCAAAGCAAGCGCCCTCCCACTGTACTTATACACCCATCGTGATACACTCCAGTAGCCTGCCAGATATTATGTCTTGAGCAGTTCAGATGTGCACACCCCAAACCCAAATGCACCCAAAGCCCGGGCCTCCTCCTTTTGTGCATCGATATGTCAGCAGGGCACCTCCATCAGACTGGTTGCCCCAACTAGAACCTTGGAAGCCATTTTTCCTGCTCCCATCTGCACAAAAACACAGTCTCCAAGCCCCAGGGAGCCTATAGTCCTCTTGGCCCCTTTATCACTCCAGCTGAAGTTCTTATTCTCTCTCACTTCTGTCTACCAGCTGGTATGTCCCTCCCACAGGTTCAAGTGCAAATTGTAGCTGGGCTCCTCTAAATGCAGCCCTTTATTCCATACCTCCATGCTGTTGTTCATAGCCTCTCTCCTTCCTTCTCACCCTCCACCCCCCACCCCCAGCTTTTTTAGCCACACCTGGTGGTTCGCCAAACCAGGGCTTACTCTAGGCTTTGAGCTCAGGGATCTCTCATAGAGGGCTCAGGGACCATATTGGGTGCCAGGGATTGAAACTGGGCCGCTGTGTACAAGGCAAATGTCCTATTTGCTATACTATATGACTCTGGCCCCAAACTTCTCCCCCTCCTTTTATTCAACTAGCTCTCACCCCTTCTTCCTTTCTCAACCCCAACTCTAAGCCCCTACTACTTCTTCCTGGCTTCCATGCAGTTGGGTGGGTACCCCTCCAAAGAGTTCCCACAACACCCTTTTTTGTCTGACCTTCAAAGTTTCCTGTAACACCTTTACCAGATTACATGGGCAAAAGGTCAGCTCCTAACCATGAAAAGAGAAGTTTTCAGTACTGTTTTCTAGGTTGGCAACCTCTCATCCCCCTCACTATTACCACGGAGATCAGTGCAGGCTCTTTCTTGCACCTATGAGCATGTCTGAAGCTAAGTCCCCCACCCCCACCTCTTGTGGGGGAAGCATGAGGACCACCCAGGGATCAGCCCACCTCTATCTCTGTCTTCTAAGGGAGTGGCCTCTCCTGGCTATTGGCAAAGCTGCCAGAAACTTGGCTTCGAACTATTCCTATCTAACAGGTGGTCCCGATAGTCTGGCAGAGCCTCAGGAGGGAAGAGAGGGAGGGGCAAGTCATAAAATGCTGTGTTTTCAGGCTACACCCCAAGGACTGGCCCCTGGTGAGGGAGCACTGCTGTGGCTGTCCAAATGGAGGACGGGAGGCCGCAACCCTACATGCCTGCACCCTCAGGAATCCTGAGCTGTTGGAGCGGGCCTTCAGGAGGACCTTCCACAGGCCTGCTCGCCTCCCTTCTGGGAGGAACCGTGAAAAGGCTAACTAATGCCCCAACTCCCAGGATGCCAGCCGGACCCTCTAAGGCTGACTCTCCTCTGCAGGAACAGCCTGGACAGACAGGCACTGACAGGCATGTGAGAGGACGGGGTGAGGGCTGGGGAGAGCCCACAGGGAGGGAGCAAATGCTTGCCTGCACGGAGCCCCGAGTCTCATCCCTGGCACCACATGTCAAGGCCATTCCCAGAGTTCTACTGGGTGTATCTTCAGTAGCCCCCAATGACACCACATCCCAGGTCCCAACATCTGGCATCATGCCCAGTCTGCCAGACTAAATATAGCTGGGAGTGGCCCCTGGGTGTCTCAGCAGTTCTCCAAAAGAAAAGACAGAAAGCCTTCACCTGGGCCAGGAGTGCTGGACACTGCCAACAAGAATTCCTGCTCGACTGCGTTCTGTGGAGCCCCTTCCAATGCCTACGTAGAGGCTCTCAGAACTAGGGGTCACAAATTCCTCCACAAAAGGCAGATGGAGAAGTTAGTGGTGCCAGGCTAGCTCGTGTGACCTACGGAAAGCACCGAACACAGAACTTGGTGCAGCAGAACTCCACAAGCAGGAGACCCTACTCTCAAACACCAGCTCTCAAGATCAAGAGTGGTAGAAGGAGGGAGAGAGGGAAGGAACTGAGGAGAGAGAGAGAGAGAGAGAGAGAGAGAGAGAGAGAGAGAGAGAGAGAGAAAGAAAGAATTAAAAGTCAATCTAGTAATGGAGAGACTAGCATGGATGTGGCAACAAAAGCTGCGTGGCCCAGCCAGGACTGAAGCAGAGAAGGAAAGTGGGGGCTACTTAGGATAATGGCGGGACTATCCACTGCCCAAGGCTGCTGGCCTCAGGAGCCCACAGGGCTGAAATCCCGCTGAGTGCCCACCTGCCAAGTCTTGTGCCCTAGTGCTGGTTTCTCGTTTGCCCAAAGGCAGCCTGTGGGACTGTGATGCTTCTGATGGAGACTCAGCAATGACAAAGTGTGGGTACACACAAAAGAACTGCAGGAGCTGGAGGACAATGACAGTGACACATTCCCCTTTAGGAGTCCCCCGGGACGTGCTTGGTGGAGGAGACTCAGAAATTTCACCTACTGAAGTTTTCTTCCCCGGACACAAGGCTATGGCTGCCCTACTCTGTCCCCCTTCATCTCCATTCCGCTCCCACCCAGCCGACCCAGTCCAAGGAAAGAAGGCCAGTAGCGACATGAATGCAGGCCCACACACCCAAGCACTAGGGCACATTTCTGAATGGGGTGAGCCCCTTCTCAAGACAGGACCCTGTCCCCACCTTCCTCCCTCTCCCTGCACTGAGACCACCTCTGTGCCAGCTCCGGCTCTGAGCTACAGAGCTCAGCCGCAGCTCCGGGCTGAATGCCACGTGAGAAAGCTCCCCACGGATTCCTTTCCTATTTATAGCTTTGGCTTCACAGCATCCACTCCTGGGGATTGCTACAGGTTCCAACCTGCCAGGGAACTTCTAGGAAGACGACAACCGTGAAAGCTTACAACCCACGGCATGAGGGCACCCGCTTGCCTCCTTTGGGGCCCGGAGCACAAGGCAGACGGTGATTTGGAGGCCTCTCGGGCACGGAGGGTGGAAGGGAAACCCTGCTAGGAGGAACCGTAGTCTCTGAGTCCTGTTTTGTGTGGTATGTCTATGATCACATTGAATTCTCCAACAGTCCCTACAAAGAAGTTTCATCTCTATTCCACTAGCCTTGACTCTGGGTAGTCAGCTAGCTGTAGGGGTCTGAATTGAATGTTTCGGTCTCTCTGGCTCTGACACACAGCTATTTTGTATCACCAATAGGTATCTCCCTATGCAAAAACAGTGAGAAGGAACAAAAAAGCTTCAGGGAGTTTGCTTTAACCACCCAAGCTTGAAGCTTATCTCTTACCTCATCCCTCTTCCGGTTCCTACTTCCAGAACTGTCTCCAGGAGCTCGGGCCATGCTCAGGGGAAAATCAGCCGCCCTGTCCCTCCCACCACACCTCCCAGGGATTTTTTATAGCGATGAAATCACTACACTAAACCCACATGTCATGAGGGGGAGGCGGGGGAGGCAGAAGGGCTCAGGGACTGATTGCACACAAGCCATAAAGAAGAACCTTTCTCTCCTCCAAACAACTTTTGTCTAACCAAAGCATCATCTCTCAGGGAGTAATGGCCAAGACCCACAGTTTAGTTAATAAAATGTGAGAACAGGAAGGGGCTGTGAAAATAATAGCAATGTTTACTGAGCGCTTGTTATGTAATAGCAAGCACTGCTCCAAAGACATTATATAGAGACCCATTAAATACACAAAAACTCACATACAGAAGACAGAGAGACAGAGACAGAGACCATTTGTGCAAACTGAGGCCCAGGAAGGTAACAGTATTATCCAAGTGGAACCAACCTCCAAAGCCTGCTCTAAGACAGCCCTGTCTCCCTGCCACAGGCCGGCTCCCTTCACAGCCCCCACCTGGTTTCATGGGCCACAGCACAGGAGTGACGGGCCGCTCCTTCACTCAGGCAGGTGTGGGCTCTTGCCACCACGTCAGGGGCTGCAGTCTGATGTGTGAACTGAATCTCACCCAGCTCAGGTTTCACATCCCACCTTACTCTTTGAATTAGAAATTTCTCTTCTCTTTGGGGGGCAGGGAGGGGGTGTTCAGGATGCCTGGGGAACCCACCACTGTTTTGTTTTGTTTTGGTTTGTTTTGCTTTGTTTTGTTTTGTTTTGTTTTGTTTTGTTTTGTTTTGTTTTGTTTTGTTTTGTTTTGCCAATCAGGCCACCGTTTCAGAGCTTGGGCCCAAGGACGTGGTGCTGGAGAGTACTAGGCCACCCTGGCGATTCTCAGGGGCCTCCAGACACTCATCTGGCAATGCTTGGGGATTGGGGCATGTGGTATTCAGCGTTGAGTCAGATCACAGACTGACCTCTCTACTCTTTCAGACCTCTGAGTTAGAAAATTCTCAAGTATCTGTTTATCAGCCTGAGCCCATAAGGTGACCTTAATAGGCTGCAGATGCTAGTATAGCTCCATTAGCTTTCTCCCCTCTGCCCTGCTCAGCAGGGGACAAACAGAAGCCAGGAGGAACGCGTACCTCACGTCCAGCTGTGCTTGGCAGCAGCCCTGGACACACCCCCGCATGGCCAGCAAACATTTTGATAATCTTTCCCCAACACAGGATTCTCCTGTGGAGAACAAATGGACACAGTTGGGAGCCATCTTTCATCAGCTCCACAGGAAAAAGCATGACCTCAGACAGGGGATTTTACTCTTGGACCTTTGTGAAAGGGAAGTATATTTAGGGGCAGGGGATGCCCAGATATCGGCCTGACCCATCAGCCCCAGCATGATCGGGTGCAGGGAGCCCTGACTAGACAGCATCAAGTAGGAAGCACAACCTCTAGAGTTGGCCATATCTGGGCTTGAAGATGGGAGCTGTTGGAGGCTGGGTGACCTTGGGCAAGTTGATTTGCCTCTCTGTAGTCTTGTTTCCCCCATTGTCAATTAGGTTTTTTTTTTTTTTGCTTTTTGGGTCACACCTGGCAATGCTCAGGGGTTAACACCTGGCTCTGCACTCAGGAATTACTCCTGGCAGAGCTCAGGGGACCATATGGGATGCCGGGGATCCAACCTGGGTCTGCCGCATGCAAGGCAAATGCCCTACCCACTGGACTATCGCTCTGTCCCCCCATTGTCAATTAGGGATGGGAACAATGTCTCCTCTTGGATCAGCCTTTGAGAATTGGACACAATCGTGTCAAAGCATTTGGCATGGGGCCTGACACAGGTAGGCGTTGAGTAGCCAGTAACACTATCAAAAAGTGAACCATTTTGAGATAGTTCACTTACCTTGAAACAAGCCCTGATGGGGTATTCCCCAGGGTTCCCTTTTCTATTCTCTCAGATGGGTAAAGGGCCCTCATGTGATCACATGCCTTCAGGAGCTCTGAGTAAAGAGCCACAAACCGTCACTATTGGACTAGAAGTCCAAGGAGCCACTCCAACAGACAACCAGGTGACAGTAACTGGACAGTAAAGTCCAATGGGTTTTTGAACATTCTTCACAAAGAAATGTCTATTTTATTTAAAAAAAGATAAAGCACCTTTACTAATTTTTTAAATGAAAAACCAGGACCAGAGCAATAGTACAGCAGGTAGGGTACTTGGTTTGCACACAGCCAACCTGGTTTGATCCCTGGCAACCTATATACTTCCTGAAGCCCACCAAGAGTGATCTTTGAGAGCAGAGTCAAGAGTAACCCCTGAAAAGTACCAGATGTGGTTCAAAACCCAAAAGGAAAAGGAAGGAAGGAAGGGGGAGGGTAGGTAGGTAGGGAGGGAGGGAGGGAGGAAGGAAGATAAAGAGAGAAAGAAAGAGAAAAAGAGAGAAAGAAAGAGAGAGAAAGAGAGAGAAAGAGAAAAAGAGAGAAAAGAGAGAGAAAGAGAAAAAGAAAGAGAAAAGAGAGAAAGAGAAAGAAAGAGAAAGAAAGAGGAAGGAAAGGGAAGGAAGGAAGGAAGGAAGGAAGGAAGGAAGGAAGGAAGGAAGGAAGGAAGGAAGGAAGGAAGGAAGGAAGGAAGGAAGGAAGGAAGGAAGGAAGGAAGGAAGGAAGGAAGGAAGGAAGGAAGGAAGGAAGGAAGGAAGGAAGGAAGGAAGGAAGGAAGGAAGGAAGGAAGGAAGGAAGGAAGGAAGGAAGGAAGGAAGGAAGGAAGGAAGGAAGGAAGGAAGGAAGGAAGGAAGGAAGGAAGGAAGGAAGGAAGGAAGGAAGGAAGGAAGGAAGGAAGGAAGGAAGGAAGGAAGGAAGGAAGGAAGGAAGGAAGGAAGGAAGGAAAGGAAGGAAGGAAGGAAGGAAGGAAGGAAGGAAGGAAGGAAGGAAGGAAGGAAGGAAGGAAGGAAGGAAGGAAGGAAGGAAGGAAGGAAGGAAGGAAGGAAGGAAGGAAGGAAGGAAGATTGGTCACAAAGCAAAACAAAATAAAACTATTTGGACAATGAAGACCTGCAGGGACCTGAGAGATTGTGCTGGTGGTGGGGTGCCTGTTGGGCCAAGGGAGGCCTGTAGACATGGTTTCTTCTTGATTTCCCTCAGGCCCACTCTGGGACCACTCCCAGGATCTTTTTCTGAGCATGAGTTTGACCCACAGAACATGGAAGATGCCCTGGAGTCCAACATTTTCCTGGTGATTCACCAGTCAGAGAATAGGCACCTGGGGCAAAAGAGCCACTTCCCTGCATCCTTGGGTCATCCGTCATCCCTCAGCTCTTTACCTGGCCGATGACTGCCTTCTCCTCGGAGAACACTTGAGTCACCCTCCAGGGCTGGGCAGGAACTGGTGAGAAAAGGTGCTGGTGATGCCCAAGCCTGTGGCTTGGGGTGGGACTACGGAGTGGATCCATGGCTTTATCCATGAAACAAACCCAATCTTTCTGAAGGGATCAGCCTTCCCACCTGACTTTAGAAATGACATGGACATGGAGGAGCGTCTCAACACCAACATTGCCCCCTTACATGCATACACACACTCTAAAATCCCCACCCAGATCCATACACTGGCAACACTTCCCTGAAGTTTACCCCACTGTGAATACTTCTTCTACATGCTCTGAGAATCCTGTTTGATGTTAAAGAGGAAAAAACTGTGTAATTGAGTTTGGGGGTGGGGATGTGTAATGCATACAGAGAGGAGAATGTTGACAAAAAATCCAAACAAATGGGTCAAGAAGAAGTCTTAAATAAAACAGACTCACTGTGCAACTGTCCCCTCTCTGTGTTGTCCATCAACCGACCTAGCTTGGGCTCAGGCTGAGGGCAAGTCCACCATAGCCAGTTATACATAGCAGGCTGACCTGCTCTCGGTCTTGGCTCCTGTCTTTGTGCAAAGGAAGTGGCTGCATGAGGCACCAGGTCCTTTAGTACATCAAGGCCCGTGGAGTCCCCGGACCTAGGGCAGGAGTAAGGACAAATGGTCTGTTTGCAATTTGAAACTGAGGCTCCATCACTGAGTTCTCTTGGAGGCAAACCTGAAGTCAAAACACTTCATTAAGGCTGGAGGTCAGATAACAGCCTGGGGCCTCTTTGGAACCGCACAGCTGCCAGGGGCATGGAGCTGACCAGGTCCCAGCCCTCCCTGGAGCTGGCTTTTGCCTCCCTATGCCCACAGGAAGGAGAGGAATCACTCCTGCCTCCCTATGCCCACAGGAAGGAGAGAACTCACTCCTTTCAAGCATACTTCAATCCCCTTAGTAATGTTCTTGTTTCCATTACAGCCAGAGTGGCGACTGCCCAAGCACTTCACAGCCTTTGAGCTGATTCCTGTCAGCCTAGAGCCGCAGTTTTTGGAAGTAGACAAATCTGGCTACCGGTAAAGGAATCCAGGCAGCCACTGAGACCCACCCCAGGCAGATGCGCTCACCGGGTGCACTGCTGGAACAAAGTTAGAAGACAGGGGTTCTGAGGTACCCTTAGGAATTAGACATCAGGTGAGATCTCCACTTAGAGATATGAAAAATGTATTCATAAAATAGAAAAACTACTTACTTAAACGATAATAAAAATATATTCATTTATAAAGCCAGTATATGTATGTGTGTGAGAGGTGCACTAGAGAATTTAAAAAAGTGAGATGCCTCTGCTGACTTTTCAATTTTATATTTATAGAATGCTTTATGATTTGTACAGTGCTTTTTAGTGTTCAGTCATTTACATTGTTAAGCTTTATGAGACCTACAAAAATCCATTTTCCTTGAAAGGGAATATTCATAGTGGGGACCAGGGAATATGAGACGCATTTCCACTAGCTTAGTCTTGACTTGGGAAGACAGATTATAACAACGCATGATGAGTTAGCAGGATTGGGAGCCGTGCACATAGCCATGAGTTCTGAAGATCTTAACACCAGGTAAGGGCCAGAGCTGCACTATCCAATGCAATAGCCATCAGCCAAGTGGTTACTGAAGTCTAAATGAACTAATCCAAAATGAACCAATCAAGCTTCAGTGCACACCAGCATGTTTCAAGTCCTGGCCAACATCTTCTGACTGTGACCAGTGGTATGGATATAGAACACAGACGTCATTGCAGAAGCTTCTTCAGAAGAGCAATGAGTTAGTTTGTGTGGTCATGGAACTCCTATCTCAGGAGGGGCCATGAATTGAAATCCCCAATTTAGAACAAGCACTAACTCACAAGCTTGGGTGGAGGTGGCAGGGTGAGTGGGCAGAGTTCCAGGAACCCTATAGGGTAAAGGCCCAAACATAGCCATGAGTTTGGCAAATATGAGGAACAGAAAGTTGGTCTGACTGTGGTGTAATGAGCTGGAGGGTGAAGAGAATGGAGAATGGTGTGGTCCAAAGTAGCGATAACACAGCTGGCAGCTGTTGGATGCTTACTGTGTGTGAGGCACCTGGGAGATCAGTACGAGGGAGTCTCCTTTCTTTTTGTGGTGGGTCAAACCCAGTGATGCTCAGGACTTACTACTGGCTCTGTGCCCAAGGATCACTCCTGACGGTGCTCAGGGACCAGATGCGATGCTGGGGATCAAACTTGGGTCTGTTGCATACAGGCAAGTGCCTTATCCCTCTACTATCTCTCCAAGCCCCTATCATCCTCCTTTTGTGAATAGAAACCCAGTACCATGAAGTAGACACACTTGGTCAGACCCACACAGCTATCAAGGAAACAAGGAAGAGTTTCACCTGGATGCAGTGGTTGTGACAGGTTTAGTGGCTGTATTGCAAATTCTCACCAAAGACGGGAGCTGGGACCCCACCTAAACGTGGCAGGAAGCCACCGTCTGCTTTTGAGTAGGAGAACAACTTGATTCATTGCATTTAAAGTAACAGAACTTCTCCCAGTATAGAGATTAGCTTGTTCACGATCTCAGGGAGTTACCTCATCTATCCAGGGAACGGCATTACTGTGTCTGATGAGGTCCCGCTAGGATAGCAGCAATCTATTGTCCTGTGCTTGGGGGTCACTTCTGGGGACACTCAGGGGACCATTTGGTGCTGAGGATCAAGAGAGAGTCAACCACATACAAGATGAGCACCTTCACCCTGTACTATCTCTCAGGCCCCCCAACAATGCATCTTTTCCAAACCCCGGGTTTAATATACATACCCCAGTGATCATGTTCAATGGAAGGAGAAATTCAGTTTTTGCCAGTATCCCCAAATTCCACCAACAACATTATTACATTATTCATAGACGATTACAGACAAAGCCAAGGATCTTCCTGGGCCAGGAACTTGGTTCTGGCTCTACCCAGGTTTACTTCCACCATGAGGAAAGGGCAGAATCTTGGTTCCAAGAACCCAGGGTGTGGGACTTACCAGTGTGGAAGCGATTCTTCAGGGCCTAAATAGGACCTAAGCACTTAAGAGAACTTCAGGGCCTGGACAGGGCTTTGAGCAGATGTTAGAAGCAATAATTGTGAATTTCCAGGCCCACTTATACTCTGACACTGATGTTGGCTGCAGATGTCTTGTTAAATGGAGAAATAAAGGCAACCTAACAGATTGCTCAGGGAGAGACTCAGCGGTGTTATTTCATAAAAAAGTTTTGCTCAGTTCCTGCCAACAACAGCCCATTTTATACAAGGCAATTTCACATACAAGATAACTTCAAACTACCTCCAGCACTTAAAGCTCTCCCTCAAATTCCAACTGTTCTCAAGTGATAACGAACCCTTGACCTTGGATTACAAAACTGAGATTGCCAAGCAGTGGGGAAGGGTGGGCAGTCCAGAAGTGACTCAAGGACAGTGGTGGAGGGCTGTGGGCACTTTGGTATAAGGGAAGGAGTTTTGCACATCAAAACCATAAACATTAACACTATAGTAACCCTGTTACCTAAAAGACATTTATTTATTTATTTATTTTTAAAAAATATTTTATTATACCACAGTGAGATATACAATTACAATCTTGTTCATGTTTGGAGGTTTCGGTCACATAGTGTTCCAGCACCCCGCCCTCCACCAGTGCCTATTTCCCACCACAAATGTCCCCAATTCCCTCCCCCCTCCCATAGCCTGCCAAAATGGCAGGTTCTTTATCTCTTTTCTTTCTCCCTCTCTCTCATAAAAGACATTTTTTTTTAAATTCTGGATTTCTATCCTCTAGAGAAGTTTTTGTTCCATGTCCCCCCCCGTCCCCTCACATTTCTCTAAGTGAATTTCTTTAAATAAAATTATTTTACTTCACTAAAAAAAAATCTTAGTATTGCTTCAGAACTTCTCTTCTAGAAATGCTGGGATAAGGGGAGCAAGATAACTCGAACTATTTTCCTCTTTAACTATAGTCACCTCCTGAGACCCAGAGGCTGGTGGCCTGTTTTTGGGGCACAGGTTCAAGTCAAGGAAAGAGCCGGGGCCTCCTTTCCCCAACACTGCATCCTCTATGTCAAGCTATGAACCTCTCTTGGAATCCCTTTCTTTCATTCAAATGAGGCTAATTACCATGACCCGTCCTCTACCGCCTGATGCTGCTATGAAGTAAACATGTCTGAATTAAATAACTAAAAGAGAACCATCGTCATCAGGAGCTGCGGTGAAGAGAGGAGAAGGAGGAGGAGGAGGAGGAGGAGGAGGAGGAGGAGGAGGAGGAGGAGGAGGAGGAGGAGGAGGAGTAAGAGAGAGGAGGAGGAGGAGGCTAACCCCCAAAGCCCAGCTTCAAGGCTTTCATGAATAAGACTCCATAATCACCTGGGAAATAACCACCCTGGAGACTGCAGGTTAGTCAGAGGAATCTCGTAAGCCCTAGGGCCTGGCCCTGGCCCAGATGTCACTTGGATCCACACCACCCTCTGCTCCTGGCTCAGCATTTCTTAACCTCTGCACAGCTCAGCTACACCATTGCCTACCTTGCTGGTCTCCAGAGATCACTCAATCAGACTCCTGTGGTTGAAGGCAAATGATGGAGCTATTCAGCTTCGTGAGAGGGCAGTGTGGTGGCTCAGGCCACTCTCCAGAGTTCTGATGGAGTAACAGGGTGAGTAACTGGGCTTTTGGCTGACAGGACCCTCTCTCAGCCTCTTCTGGGATGGCCTCCTGGAGGGCTTGCTCAGATGCTGCTCCGCTGGCTGCCCGGGTGTGGACGCTACAACTGTGAATAACATGAGTCACTGGACAGCAGTTCCCTTTCTGCCAGAGCAGTTGTTAAGCAAGTGGAGCCATTCTGCCAGGTAAAGGAAAGTCTTCGTTGTGCTGGAGAGTGCAGACTTGGTGCCAACATCCATGACTCTGAATCTGCTCCTCCATTCTCCCACTGGTACAGTGTTGGATAAAAAGACATAACCTCTGCATCTCAGAGTCCTTATCCACAACAAAGGAAGGATAATCATACTTAGGTCATGTGAGTGTCATGAGGGTTAAGTGACTTAATCTGTATGAGTTTAAAGCCATGCTTGGTCTATAAGCAAGATGATGGATGTGTTTTGTAAATAAGACTTCTAATAATGATAAGTTAGTTACAAAAGATTTCTTATAATGGGATACTACCAGCCATTACATTAGCTATTATATTAGCTATTATATGGGTCGGGGAAGCAGCTCAGGGGGTAGAGCAAGAGCCTGGCATGTATGGAGCCCTGAGTTTGGTCCCTGGCACTGCAGAGCTCCCTAGGCATTGCCAGTTATAGCCCTCACAACAACCAAAAAAAGAAAGGGATAAAATCTCAACTGCAGAATTAAAGTAACATGGAAATACTTCTATTATCTGTCACCTGTGTAACAGACTCCATGACAGCCCACTATCATTGCTCAGAAGGAGGTAATAAACCAAGGCATTAAAAAGAGTACAAAAAAAAATCTGTATACCACGAAGGTGACTTTCTGGTTTCCAAATTTTGTTTTGTGTGTTAATATAAAACACAACAGAAGTATTCAGTAATAACAATAATCATAAAAAGGAATTCACATAATGGCCAGAGCTCTAGCTCAGTGGCATAACACATGTTTCACAGGTATGGTGCTCTGTCTTCTATCCCCAGCAATCCTCTCCCAAAATTATTCAAATAGCAGGAGAGCACAATCCAGGTTAAATAGCCATTCTTTAAAATGATAATTGGGAGAATAATCGTTCTGGCAAGCCCCCAAGCCTAGATCACCCAGGGCTGAGGCTGAGACATCACTCGGCCACATACTTTAGGGATTAAGTCAAATGTTATCAATGAGGTTGATGATGATGATAGGCTTAAGTGGACTTGAGATAGGATTTTATTTCTGGGAGTAACCCAAAGTTTACCAGACCAACCTGGTCAACTGGAATCAGACCTCAGCCAAAGTGACCCATCTGCAGAAAATGAAGAAGTGAAGGGCAGTGTGGAAGGAAAGGCCTGAGCACACACTCTGCTCCCGGCTTGTGAGGGGGCAGTCAGCAGGGCTGCACGCGCACACGGAGACAGGATGGGAGGGCGGGGAGCAGTGCTCCAGACACTGAGTCAGAAGTTTCAGAAGGAAACAAAACAAAAGTCCAGGGTCTACAAAAACAAATGAAGGAGAAAAAACATCTTCATTCACTGCTCTATTGTGTAGAAGCTGAATGGAAGAAAGCTGAAGTTCAGTAGGACCACCTGATCTTGACCCTCAGGAATGCCCTGATTCCATCTTCTGTCACTTAGCTACTCTGGCCAAAGCAGCGAAGACCCCCAATTCACCGTATCGGATGGAAAGATTGTGTTGAACCTGCTGTGGGTCACAGATCAGCAGTAGTGGGGCCCGGAGAGATAGTGCAGTGAGAAAGATGCTTCCCCTTGCTTGAGGCCAACCAGGGTTTGATCCCAGGCACCCATATGGTCCCCCAATACGCCACCAGGAATGATCGCTGTGTGCAGAAGCAGGAGTAAACCCTGAGCGCCACTGGGTATGGCCCCCAAAACAAAACATAGGTCAACAGTAGAATGAATCCAAAAAATATCTTTCCTGGGCTGGAGTGATATTTCAGCAGGTAGGGCATCTGCCTTGCACGTGGCCAACCTGGGTTCTATCCTCAGCATCTCATACAGTCTCCCAGCACTGTGAGGAGTAATTCCTGAGTGCAGAGCCAGGAGTAACTCCTGAGCATTGCAGATATGACCCAAAAAGAAGAGTCTCATCTGGCATTTAGGTCAAATGGGACTCTGCCAACTCTGTGTGTGTGTGTGTGTGTGTGTGTGTGTGTGTGTGTGTGTGTGTGTGTTTCCTGGTGCTATGGTACTGGGAATGAAAACTAGGACTCCTGTATGCAAAGTTCTGAGCTACCTCTGGACACTGTCATGATGTTATTTTTTAATTCCTTTATTTTTAGATCCACATTTTAAAAAGTTTTGCAAATTCTAAATTTATGTGGGCCCAGTGCAACTTTGGTCTGACAGAAACTGGTTTCAGTTCCCCCTTACAATCTTTTCTACCATAAAGTCCCCTGTCAAACTGTCCTTGTCTATAACCAGCCTTCACAGCTGCTGGAAAGTTCAGGAGACGCGCCCGCATAGACACCCCTATGCTGGCTGGAACTGCTTCTTTTCTGCCAAAGAACAACAGGGTCTTGGGCCCACCTTCGCCTTTACCAGGGTTGGGCCCAGAGCACCGGCAGGAGGTTGGAAGGCTCCAGTTTCTTCAGCAAGGCTTGAGAACGCCCAGATGCTCTTTGCAGATGCTTGTGGGGGATCAAATTCTAAGCTTCAAGTTTGTCAAAATGAGAGGCACAAACTTAATATTATGCACTTGAAGACAGCAGGAAGGAAAAGAATCTCCCCAAGTGACATAATCATCTAAAAACTTATTGTTGGTGGGAATGCCGGCTGGTACAGCCTTTCTGGAAAACAATATGGACATTCCTCCAAAGACTAGAAATTGAACTCCTATTTGACCCAGCCATACCACTCCTGGGAATCTACTCTGGGAAACCAAAAATACGCAGCAGAAACACCATCCCTACTTTTATGCTCATAGCAGCATTATTCGCAATAGCTAGAATCTGGAAGCAACCAGAGTGCCCTAGAATCGATGACTGGATAAAGAAGCTTTGGTACATCTACACAATGGAATACTAAGCAGCTGTTAGGAAAAATAAAGTCATAAAATTTGCCTATAAATGGATGGACATGGAGAAGATTATGTTGAGTGAAATTAATCAGGAGAGAGACAGATACAGAATGACTGCATTTATTTGCATGACATAAATATATATGTACATATTATGATACCAATATCCAAGGTCAAGTGAAACATGTATCAGGAGGTCTTGCCAAAGGTGGAAATTATCACAAAAGTGTGGGAGTCAGAGGCTAGGTAAGACAGAAAATGAAACAGTGTGCTAACAATTGTCGAGGGTACTAATACCAACCTAGAACTGAGCATTAAATAGAGGCAAAAAGATACACATGACAACCCTTTAATGTATGTTCTATAATCCATAGTCTGGAAGGGAAGGAAAGAGAAAAAGAGAGAGAGGAAAGAAATAAAGAACCTGCCATGGAGGCGGGCTGGGGGAAGGGGAGGGAACCGGGGACGTTGGTGGTGGGAGATGGGCACTGGTTGGAGGGACGGGTGCTGGAACACTGTATGACCAAAACCCAAATATGAACTTTTTAATTGTATATCTTTGTAATTGTATATCTCACAGTGGTATAATAAAATACTTAAAAATATAAATAAAAATTGGGTTGGAGAAGGAGGCTGAGGGGCCGAGAAGAACTTGGAGCTTTTTTTCCCTTCCAAGAGCATCTGGTTCGGAGCCAAAGGGGGAGAAAGAAGCGGAGCCTGGTGGGCTTCCCAGAGGCGTTTCCTATGGTTAAGGTTCCGGGATAGCATCCTGCCTTTCCGGGCGGGGCTCTCTCCCCTCTCCCAGAACAGACTTGCTGGCCCCAGAGTTGGAGAGGCCACACTGATCATTACCCTCATTTCTTTTCCTTCCGGTCCTCCCAGTCTGTGGTACATTCAAAGCACTCTCTAGGGGAAAAGTCCGAGAACCCTCACCACCGAGCAGTGGTTTGCTGTAGGGTGACGTGGTGGCCCCCTGTTCCCCCCCACCTCCCTGTGCACCAATGGAGCGGGATGTGGTCTTTGAAGTTGTTTGCAGCAGCTCAGAGCGGTGGGGGGGGGAGATGCACAGGGTCTTCTCCCTCCCTGTAGATGACCCTGGGGAAGAGAGTCTAGAGCTATTGGTCTTCCATCAGGGTTGATCTGGGGAGAACTGAGCTGGCTCCCCTGCTCTTAATTCTGCCTATTATAACAAGGAGGCCTTCTCTTGGATTGCAGGAAGGGGGAGAGACCCTGGTGGGCATCTTAGAGCCAAAAGGTGCTGTGGCTTTCAGAAAGTCGATTTCCTGTCTTAGGCTGGGAGGGAAAACGCTTGATCTGATCAAGACCAACCTCCTCTGTAGGGAATGGATTGTTTTTCCAAGAGTTTTCTCAAGGGGGCATCTGGTTCCCTGATAGGACATGGTGTAACTCCTTTGTATCTCTATCTCAAATACATATGCCTTGTTTCGTAATTTAATTTGGGGGGGGCATTTGGGGCCATGCCTGGCAGTAGTCCCATGTGGTGGGAATGGAACTCTGATTAGCCACACGTAAGGTAAGCACCTTCACCCCTGTATGATCTCTCCAGCCCTAGTTTATTAAAAACATACTTTTTGGACACTACCCTGCAGTGCCCAGGGGATCTTGTGGAGCCAGACCAAAAGTGGGTCTCTCACTTTCAAATACATGTGTGTTGAGCAAGAAAAAAAAAATTATCTTTCTCCAATCAAGCTCCAAAATAACTGAAATCCTTTGCTATTTCTCAAGAGTTGTTTAGAGGAACACTCCTATCTTTAGATTCTTTATCACAAAAGAGTTTAGACCAGCTGGAACAAATCCATGAGAAAGCAAATTAAGAGTTCAGTTTTCCCAGGATTTTTTTTTCAACATATAAATCCATTCTAGGGGCTGGAAATATAGTAGACCTTAATAGATTAAGGTCCTTGCCTTGTATGTCACTGATCTGAGGTCAATCCCTGGCACCACCTATGGCTGCTTGAGCACCTCCAGGAGTAAACCCTGATCACAGGGATAGCCCCTGAGCACAACCCAGGTATGATCCCACCCAACTCCCAAAAAGAAGTCCCAAACCAATAAACCAATAAAGATCTATCTGCCTATATGGGAGTTGGGGGAGAGGATGGACAGGAATCAAGAGGCTGGCCAGAGGGGCCTCCTTCCCCACACGTGTGCTCTGGTTCTGCCCACCCTTGCAGTGGGGCCTACAGAGCAAGCAACGAAACTGTCAGGCACTGGACCTGGTATTTGCCAGTTCTTCCTTTGCCTCTCTTGAAAGGTACTTTGTGGGGGAACTAAAACCCCAAAGTGACTCCTTGGGCGAAGCTGGTCTGGGAAGAACCTCCACCCTCTCCTATGCCCTCTGCGGCGTGTGGTTCTCAGTCCTGAGCCATCAGATCCCAGCCAGTGGGTGGGTGGCTACAGTCCCCCGGGTAGTGGCTCTAGAGGGGTCCCTCATATAATCAGGAGTGGCCTTGAGTGCAGCAGCTCAAGACTTTGCCCATTCCCCCGTTTCTCTTCTGTCCAAGCAACTTGTATCCTGAGAGCCCGGCTCTGTGTTTCATTACTGAACTTTTCAGGCTTTCTGAACTCACATCTCTAAGAGCTTCGCCCACCAGGATGGCTCCAACCCTCTCCAGCAACATTCAAACCAAGTCCCCTCCAGGTTCCTTACCTTGTCCCTCATGCCCCACCAGCACTGCACCCCTCATTCTCCTCCTCTCTCTCTCTCTCTCTCTCTCTCTCTCTGTCTCTGTCTCTGTCTCTCTCTCTCTCTTTCTCTCTCTCTCTCTCGGTATCCTTCCCCTTTCCTGCGCTGTTTTGTACAACTTCTTCTCCTCTTTCCCTCCTTTGCTGTCTGTCCACTCTTCCACCACAACACCCCTGGTAGGTGCAGTAGGAGATGGGGAGCAACTCCACGAAGCCCAGTTCAGACTCCGCCTACAGCTTCTCATGGTTCACCTCATGGCTAGAGGCCAAGGATGAGAGTAAGAGACACATGGCTGCCCTCTTCCCTCTAGACTCTGGGTACCCTGGTGTCTCCAGTGCTGGCCCCTTGATAGAAAAAGACAACTCCTTACTCCTAAAAGCAAATTTCTCTCTTCCCCTCTCTCTCTCCTCTCTCCCTTTTCTCTCTCCTCTCCTCTCTCTCTCTCCCTCTCTCCCTCTCCTCTCTCTTCTCTTTCATCTCTTCTCTGCTAGGATTTTGGAGTTTATCTGTTTTTTTTTCCTCTAAAAGTGCCCCTTCCTATATTCTCTTCTGGTTTAGTTTTATTTCTCTGACTCTGCCATTAATCACCTGTCATTCATCTGACAACTTTTTTTTTTTGTCAGAGAGGACAAGAAACTGAATACTTCCTTCATGACTCCCCCTTAGGCACATTTTCTTACTCTTTCTTGGGTACCTTTAAGGATCATAGTGATCTGAGGGTCACTGGCTCATCATTGCTGTTGGCAGAAAAATTCAGCATATTTAATTATTTGTGTTACTTAGTTTTTTGTAAGGGCCAAATTCCCATCATCCCTTCCAAGGAAATCTTGCAGAAATTTAATTATGTTACCTTAGCTATGATGACACTAATTTTTAGAAAGACTCTGCATTGAGATGTTAAAGGTTCTGTCAGGGGCCGTTTTGGATAACTGCAGAATGGTTGAAGACTTCTACATTGTTAGATAAATAAGACTGCATTAGCTGTTCGGAAAAATGAAGTTATGAAATTTGCCTATAAATGGATGGACATGGAGAAGATTATGTTGAGTGAAATTAGCCAGAAGGAGAGAGACAGATATAGAATGACTGCATTTCTTTTCATGACCTAAATATATATGTACATATTATGATACCAATATCCAAGGTCAAGTGAAATATGTATCAGGAGGTCTTGTCAAAGGTGAAAATTATCACAAACGTGTGGGAGTCAGAGGCTAGGTAAGACAGAAAATGGAACAGTATGCTAACAATTGTCGAGGGTACTAATGCCAACCTAGAACTGAACATTAAATACAGACAAAAAGATACACATGACAACCCTTTAATGTATGTTCTGTGATCCACAATCTGGAAGGGAAGGAAAAGAGAGAGATAGAGAGAAAGGGAAAGAAATAAAGAACCTGCCATGGAGGAGGGCTGGGGGTAGGGGAGGGAACTGGGGACGTTGGTGGGGATGGGCACTGGTGGAGGGATGGGTGCTGGAACACTGTATGACCAAAACCCAAATAGGAACATCTTTGTAATTGTATATCTCACGGTGTTATAATAAAATACTTTAAAAAATTTAGAACAACCGGTGCTGGCTTAGATGTGGGGAAAAAGGGACTCTGATCCACTGTTGGTGGGAGTGCCGACTGGTCTACCCCTTTTGGAAAACAATATGGGCATTCTTCCGAAAACTAGATATTGAGCTCCCATTTGATCCAGCTATAGCACTCCTGGGAATATACCTGAGAGACCGAAAAACACATAGCAGAAACACTATCTGTACTTCTTTATTCATCTCTGCGCTATTCACTATAGCTAGAATCTGGAAACAACCTAAATGCCCGAGAACAGAGGACTGGCTAAAGAAACTGTGGTTCATCTACACTATGGAATACTATGCGGCTGTCAGAAAAGATGAAATTATGAAATCTACCTGCAAATGGATGGACATGGAGACTATCATGCTGAGTGAAATTAGTCAGAAGGAAAAGGACAGATATAGAATGACTGCATTCATTAATAAGACATAAATAGATACCAGTGTTTTACTAAATGTGGGAAATGGTAATGGCAGATTAAAACTCACCATTGAATATACACAAAGAGACTTAAGTGATAAACTCTAAATATCTGCAGGGCTAGCCACAATGTGTAAAATAAGAGGGAGAGAGATGCAGAGACAGAGAGAGAGACAGAGAGAAAGAGAGGAAACTGGGGTACCTGCTATTAAGGCAGCATGGGGGTGGGCGGGAGGGGGTGGGGGTGCATCGGTGGTGGAAATGGGGTACTGGTGGAGGGATGGGTGCTGGTATACTGTATTACCAAGAACCAATTATGAACACCTTTATAATTGTATGTTTCACGGTGGTAAAATAAAAAATTTAAAAAAATGAGACTGCATTAATTAGCAGACTTTATATCTTTCTTTTGTATATATCATTATTTGCCAAATTATTAATCTGAAGGTGCAGTGGCAACATATGCTTAGCCTTGGTGCCTACCACATTCCTTTAGGTGTTTGAGTGGTGACATGGAGGTCTGGCAATGAACAACTATGATACTTAGGAATGCGAGAAAATTATAAAAAATACATTGCAACTAATTAAAATTCTGTATTGTTGGCAACTGCTTAATATTTTTAGGTAATTCTAGTAGTTAGTAGCAGACTACCTTAAAGCTGCAAAGGTCTGATTTACATAAAGTTCCCTCTCTCTTCTCTCTCTCCTCTCTCCCTTCCTTCTCACCTCTTCCTCTTCCCTCTCCCCTCTCTTTTCTCCCTCTCTCTTTCTCCCTCTTTCTCTTTGTGGTGGGGCAGTCCACAGTGTCCAAGGGCCATTCAGCATGCACGGCAAATACCTTCCCCCTGTGCTATCTTTCCAGCCCCACATTTTCTTTCAGTCTTTCGGATGTGCTACATTCCCTTTGACCTCAAACCATTGACCCACATTCTGGAACACGCCACCAGCTTCTCTTTATCCAGTCACCTACTTTCGTTAGTTTTCTGCTGCTGCATCATAAATCACCATAAACGTAGCCACTAAAAACAACAGAAGTACACCTAACTTTATGACCCTCTCTTTGGGTCAGAAATCTGTCCCAGTACCCCCAGGTCTACAGCTCAACAACTTACGCTCAAGCTGTTGGCCTGGACTTGGATCATAGGAGTAGGTAGATGGTAGTGTCTGGGGGGCCAAGGGGGCTTCTGCCATGTGATCTCTCCATGAGTTTCCCGAGTCCCTTAAGATGGAAGTGGGCCTCCCTCAAATGGATGCTCACAGAGAGGAGCTGCTGGTTGAGGTAAGCTAATCGCAGAAGAGGCAGAACAGCCCTAGGGTCACGCGGATAGACCCTAGGGCTCTGTGGGAGGGAGCCACGGGTGTGTAAACCAGGTCGTAGAGGATGCAGGGACGCCTGGAGCAGATGGACTTGCTTCTTGACCCCTGCTTTTCTATTAACATGCACTTGTAGGCTCTTGTCAAAGTTTTTATCCTCTATTATTTTTGGGGAGGGCTACAACCTGCAGTGCTCTGAGCATACTCCTAGCTTTGTGCTCAGGGGTCATTCCTGGCAGTGCCTGGGGGTCATATGGGATTAAACCCAGGTTATCCATGTGCAAGGTAAGTGCGTACCCACTGTGCTATCTCTCTGGCTCCACTGCTCCTTTAGAAGACAAGCTTCTTGAGGATTAGCTTCTGTTCCCTCTGATCTCATTCAGCTTTTTGCCGTGCAACAAACCAAATGAAATTTAGTGGCATCAAAGAGCATCCATTTATTATTTCATGAGTTTATGGGTCAACCAGAGTTCTGTGGACCCAGGCCAGGCTCACAGGATCCAGCTGGCCTTATGCATGTGTCTGGCCTCACCCACTGAGTTAGCTGGGTCTAAGGATTTTCAATGGCCTCATTCATCTGTCTGGTAGGAACTGGCCACTGGCTGGGACAGTAAGAGTGGATAAACTATGTGTCGTTCATTATCCAGCAAGCAAGGCAGAGCATGTTTGCATCACAGCTAGAAGGGGTTAAGAGCAAGAAAAGGAAATGAAAAGTGGGTACATCACCGCCATCACCTTTTGGTGGGGGGTGGGGAAGGTTGGGCCACACCCAGAGATGTTCCAGGGCTATTCCTAGTTCTATACTCAAGGGTGAGTCCTGGAGTGCTCAGGGGACCATATGTGGTAGCAGGAATGTGGTCTGGGATTAGCTGCATGCAATGCAAACACCTTGATCCCTGTACTATATCATCAACCCACTTCCACCACTTTCTATTGGCCAAGTCAAGTCAGTCACACAACCAGCCTGGTCTCATAAGGTGAGAAAAAATGGGACTCGACAGAAGAACTGCAAAGCTTCCTGCAGACGGCTGTGGGTAATAGGAAATTGTTTGGGCAGAAAATTAACCTGAGCACACCACAGTATTCCTAGAGTGCACAGCTTCTGGCACAGATAGATACACCATAGAACAAATATTCCGCCAATAAATGAACTTGGAATCTACCTTTAGCGATCCTGGCTTCATTCTTACCTTGTCTCCAACACTGCTGAGCAAATGCCTGGAAGACAGGAGCCTTTCTTCTTTATGGAAACAGGAGCCTGTCTTCGCCACGGGAGTGGCTCCCAGACTCCTGTGGGGAGGAGCACACGGAGCATGCTCAGAGGCTCTGCGCAGCTCTGACTTTCCTCCAGTAGTATTGTGGGTCTTCCAGGACACATTGGCAGGGGCTTGGTAATCCAAGAGCTGTGCACCCGAGTCTCTCCTTCACCCACTTTGTGATCTTATGCAAGTTCTCTCACCCAAATGAGCCCTGTTTCTTCCTTTACAAATGGAGGTGTGTGTCTAGGAACTGCTGCCAGGTTAAATGCCATCGGGCCTGTGCTCATGAACACAGCAGCAAGACCAGAAAAAACACCTTTCCCTTCCCTGGCTCCTCATCCCGACATCACCCTGACATCTGCTCCCTCCAGCCTATCCTGGCCCACCCAAACCACACCTCTCTGCTCCTTAAATAGCATCGTGGACTGACAGGTGAGTTGCGCTAAATGCAGTTAGGCAGCGTAGCTCCTGCTGCCTCTGGTGCATAGGAAAGTTGATCTCAGGTGCGTTTGCCACTGCCAGTCTCAGCTCTTTAATCTTGAGGGCAGAAGGTTGGTCCCTTAGTCCCTCAGTGTTCTGGGGGTTCAACTGCCTTCTCTCAACATTGCCTGTTTCCCCTAGCCCTGCAATGTCATAGAGCCCAGAGCTCAGGTCAAACGGAAACTTTAAGAAGAAAAACTTTTTGGAAACCTTTTTACTTTTTGAGAGGGCAGGGTTGGGCCACACAAGATGGTACTCAGGGATTGCTGTTGGCATAAGTGCCCATAAATCGCTCCTGCTGGTGTTTGGAGCATTACATGCAGTGCTGCGGTCTGAACCCGTATCAGCCACGTGTAAGGCAAGTGCCTCACCCACTGTACCGTCTCCCAGCCCCTAACGAAACTTTTTAATCTTCTAGATAGTTCTGGACCCTGGGACTACTCTCTTATCGCTGTATTCTCCTCTTTCTCCTTTAAAAAAAATATATATATATATATATCTCCACTTCTCCTCTTCCCCCACCCTTTACAATGCTTGACCTTTGTCCATGTACCAGTGCATGCTAAGCACTTGGGACTAATTGTCTCATTAATTCTTACATCAGCCTTATGGCATTGGTACAGTTACCACCACCGTTTCCCTGCTGACAAGATGAAGGTTCAAGAGAGTTCACATGCCTTGTTTCTAGCCATACGATTGTGCAAGAATTCCAGGCAGGGGCACGGGTAGAAACCTGGGAGTTTATGTCCCCTCCCACATCTAACCACCCCGCAACTCTTGTTGCTAGAAGGTTCCTTCTCTGTGTGCAGTTGTTTTTGATGCTATCGGCCTTCTCTAAAGGACCACCTTCTTCCTCTGCTCTTCTTTTCCTCTTTCCTGGGACAGCACAGCTCAGCAGAATACTCTGCAGTCGTGGAACTGTTTTCTGTGTGGGCATTCAGAAAGCCACTAGACACATGTCTAATGAACAGTTCTGATATGTGGTTAGTGACTGAGACAGGAATATGATCATTTTAAAATTTGATTCAAGGCCGGAGATGCAGTGCAGAGGTAAGCCACTTGTCTTGTACATGGTCAAGCCCAGTTCCATCTCCCTGTACATATATGGTTCCCTGAACACTGCCAGGAGTGACTCCTGAGCACAGAGCCAGGAATAGTCCCTTAGCTCTACTGGGTGTGATCTCAACCCTTCCCCATTTAAGAAAAATTGAATGGCCAGAGAGATAGTGCAAGGGTTAAGGAGCTTGCATGGGACTGACCCCTACTCAATCTCCCAAACCGTCCGGACCCCTGAACACCACTGGGTGTAGTCCCAAAACTCCAAAATAAAAAATTATTTAATTGTACTTAATTTAGAATTTTTTTTAAAATATGATTTAATTGTATTTAATTTCAACTTTAATAGTCACACAGGGCTGTGGTGCCGGACAAAGCAGCGATGCAGTGTGTTTCGGGGGCTGGAAGGTGTGGAGGTGGGGGAGCCAAGGGGGAGGCAGCCCAGCAAACCACAGAATAATTTCCTCATGAGTAGTGACCTAAGGCTGCATTTATCATAAGGAAAAATCGTTTAGTGATGTTCCGATTCTTGGTCCAGAATTCTTTCCTGGACCTTTGCCTTTTCACCACCAAATTCCTGCTGAGGTCACGGAAAATGCCAGGCCCCAGGAATGAGGTGGAGGCTGCCCAGTGAAGCCTTCCTCAGGGACGCACTGATCCAAACAGGCTCGCTCATGACTGAGTGGGAAAGCGCAAGGGAGGCATCCTTGAGAGGATGCTGCTGAGGTGGTATTTAGTAAATATGTTCTTGCCCACAGTTTAAAATTCTATTGAGACTCCTAGACTCAACATCCGGAAGGGAAAAACTCAGAAAAAGGAGCCCAGGAGCTGTGGCTTAGTGGTAGAAGCTCCTGCTGTGTGGGAGCAAGGTCGTGAGTTCAAGCCCCAGCACCACCTTGCATGATGGGTGTGACCCACAGCTAGACCACCCTGTGACCCCCTCAGTGCTGCAACAACTGTGCCCCTTTTGGTGTATCAAAACCAACCTGTGTGAACCACAATTAAATGTGTGACTTATTTCAACAAGTGTGCAGTGTGAAAACGCTGTTAAATGCTATTAAATCAAAATCGCAGACTTCCATATAAAGAGAGCATTTTAGACTTCCATACAAAGAGATCATAGAAATGGCTTCTTGATAAATTAATTATAGTTAGTATTCATAGATGAACAAATTTCTTTGGGAAAAAAATCTTCCCAGTCGGAAAAGAAAATTATATAGCTTACTTTTTTTACTTATTTATTCACCTAGATATCTGTGCATTGAGTCACAAGCATTTTCTGAGTTCATAGGATGTTCTAAAATGCAGGTGAGGGGAGGGAAGATGTGATGGAATGCATCGCATCTTGCTCTATGCAAGGGTTCTCTGAGTTCAACCCGCAGCACCACATAGTCTTCTGAGCACTGAGAAGGGAGCAACTCCCAAACACTTCCACGTGTGGACTTCCCTCTCAAAACCACACTAAAAATGCAGGTGAGAAGATATGTGATAAAAAAATGAGAAAGGCAACTAAGAAATTAATTCTTTTGAATTATAAAAGAAAAGAGGCAGATTCCAACTCTTGACAAGTCCTTCTGGCCCTTTTGCCTGGCCTTGAATAGTAGTCTCTCTCTCTCTCTCTCTCTCTCTCTCTCTCTCTCTCTCTCTTTACTTGTCAAGAATTGGAATCTACCACAAATATGTGTGGGGTGGAGGGTAGGTAAGATAGAGAAGGAACTAACTTGACAGTAATATTTGGAAATAGTAACCCTAGACTAGAACTGAGTATTGAAAGTAGGTATAGGGACATACATGATAATCCTTCAGTGTCTGTATCGCAAACCACAATGTGCAAAAGAAGAGAGAAGAGAGAGAGAGAGAGAGAGAGAGAGAGAGAGAGAGAGAAGAAAAGTGCCTGTCATAAAGGCAGGTTGTGGGCAGGCATATGGAAGGGAAAGAGGGCACATTAGTGCTGGGATAGTGCACTGGTGGAGGGATGGTTGTTGGAACACTGTATGACTGAACCCAATCATGAACAATTTCAGTAATGGTCTATTGCACAGTGGTTCAATACAAAATTTTTTTTATTAAATTAAATGAATATATTTTAAAACTAAAAAAAAAGTAAAGAGGCAGTTATTAAAGGGTTGATTCCCTACTCCTAGTGTCTATCACCAGGTATCTTTACCTACCTATTTATCAAATATTATGTCCTTCAGTATACAGACTATCTGTTTTTAGTCACTGTCTTAAGAACTTTGACTCTATAATGCACTTTGGTTATATCTCTGTTATGCAACTCACCTTACAGAAAACTGTAATTTTTCTCTTCATGTATCTTTTCCACTCTAGCTTGGGGTTCTTAGAATAGTATCTTACTGCTTGCAGCCTAAGTGGGAGTCACTCCTGGTGGTTCTCAGACCCCCCAGATGGGTTTTCCTGTGTAAGGATCCAAGCATGTGGCGCTGGGACCACCAGGGTCACCTTGGTGGTGTTGCCCAAGAAATGTTTAGCTGACCCTGAGTGTTGGAGGACAGATTTAGCTATTCTGGGAGTTTTGTTGTTTTGCTCACTCCCAGCTTAATCTACTTAAGTCAAGGTTCATTCTAATGAGACCTCTCTTCTATGTAAACATTGCTAGAGGGTGTGGCAGTTACAGAAGTCACCTTGATTGAATAACTTCTGACTTATACATCTACTAAGACTTCTATGTTTTCTAGATTGGGCACAGTTCCTCTTTATACCCACTGCACCCAGCATGGGACAGTTAGAATTTACCAGGAGACTACCACCCTGGCTACACTGAGACTATAGGAAGACTATAGGAAGGATCATACTAGTTTGCTCTAAGCAGGCGAGAGTGACCCTTTCAGTACACGAGAACAAGATACTCAGAATCACCCTGGTGCAGATAATAATAAGAAGGACCTTGTGGGTACCATCTAGATTACATGAAGCTCACGGTTAAGATGTATTACTTTATATCAGCCCTCTCTCTCTCCAGTGTTTTACATAAGAGATAATCTCCTTAGTCCTTGGCATAACCTTTGTTTATACCTGCAATGAGGTGTGGCACTATACTCTGTTTAGAGTTCTTTGTTGACATGCCCCTCCCGGTTGGATTACTTTGGTGTATATAAGGGGCTGACTTGAGGCCCCTTCACCTTTTGCCTTTTGGTTCCTCAGCCTTCAGCTTTTGGCTCTTGCGGCTTTTGGCTTTTGGCTTTTGGCCTTTTGCTCCTTCTTCTGGGTAGGACTCAGATCGGGTGAGATCCTCTCTTTCTTTGGTGGGAGACTTAGGCTCTTTTGTATGGTCTAAGTTTGGACCAGAGCTAAAGTTTGTTCATTATATTGGAGTGCTGTGGAAGAGCTTTTGTACTATTAAAAGCCATTTTTGGAACTGCACCAGACTCGTGAGTTTTCATCTGTTCTCCCGGCGTCCTTGGAAGTAGAAGACAACCTCTGTCCTGACACTGTCGGGGACCCCGGTGGTGTTCCCGACACCTGAGTATATGAAATATACCTTGAGTATATACCCTGACCCTGAGTATATAAAATATAAATATTTTACTTGTATGTCCACAAGTAAAATATTTACAGATAATGAATGTTGAATCAATTTCCAGGACCTCTACATTTATTGAAGTGATCCCTTGTGGGTTTGCAATACACAGTTTAATAAATCTGGAAGATAATACCACCTGGCACGTAGTGGGTGCTTATTACATGCTCCCCCAGATCAGAAAAACCACAAAAATGTGGGACTTGGCTAGATTTATGGTCACTCTGGCCCAGCGGTCTGTCTCCACCATGGGAGCTGAAATCCCAAAAGATTCTGAAGGAATTTGAGATCAGTCTCCCACCAGCTCCTCGGAACCCTCCCTGCCTGAGTTTTATTTTCAGCATCTAGCATACTAAGGGAGAAGAAATTCTGATGGAATCAAGACAACTTTGTGTGTGTGTGTGCGGAAAAGTTCGACAGTTGTCCACTGCCTACATTTAGTAACACAGTATTTGATAAAATTTAAAAATTATGAGAGTTTAATCCACAACTTTTTTTATAGTTTCTTCCACGCCCATTATTGCTTTGTGCCTATATAGCTCTGAAAGTGTTGTGGAAAGCTGCCTTTTTCAAATATGGAAGTCACCAGTTCAGCCTGTTTGCCATCTCTACATACTCTCCTCCCTGTTCCCGACAAATTGACCAGTGACGAAAACTGGATATTAATTCCTTTGAATTCTTGCTCACCCAAGAACTATTCCTCGCTGCCTCCTGCGCACCAGGCCCTGTGTGTTCCCGCTGCATTAAGGCCAAGGCTGACCAGCATTTCCCACTCTGGACCACCCACACCCCCACTGAGCAGCTCATTTCCTTTCTTTCAATTCATGGGGCTCTTCCTTTCTCTGGAGAAACCAACTTCTCTCTTGGATTCTCTTATTTTATTTTATTTTATTTTATTTTATTTTTTTTTTTGTCTTTTTTGGGTCCCATCTTACAATGCTCAGGGATTACTCCTGGCTCTGCACTCAGGAATTACTCCTGGTGGGGCTTGGGGAACCCTATGGGATGGTGGGGGACAAACCTGGGTGGGCTGTGTGCAAGGCAAACGCCCTACCCACTGGATTATTACTATTGCTCCGCCCCCTCTGCCCAAGGCAAACCACATGTTTACTGTTCTGGGTCTGAACTGGGTCCCTCCAGAGTTACACTGAAGGAACATACCTCAGATTGTGACCGTGTTTAGGGATAGAGCCTGAAAGGGGGTGAAGGTAAGTGGAGCCACGCTCATTCTAGAGAGGACCACATGAGGACTCCAGGAGAAGATAGGCAGTTCTAAGCCAGGGAGAGCTCCCAGGAGAAAGTCACGAGCGCCTGACTTTGATCTCATAGACAATAATCCCCACAAGTGAGAGAAAACCCTATTTCAGTTGCTTCAGTCACCTGCCTGAGGTGCTTGGTTATGGCAGCTACAGAAGCTAATGCATTTGGCCATTCATCATTCCAAGTCTCCCTGCTTTCGTTTTCTCATCCTCCTTTTGAGGGGCTTCGAACTCTTTTTTTTTTTTTTTTAATTTTTTATTATATCACAGTGAAACATACAATTACAAAGGTGTTCATAATTGGTTCTTGGTAATACAGTATTCCAGCACCCATCCCTCCACCAGTGCCCCATCACCACCACCACCAGTATACCCACACCCCTCCCGCCCCCCCAGCACCCAGCAGTGCTCCATGGACTGCTTGGGGCTGGGGGTTGAACTCAGGTCTTTGCATATTCAAAGCTGATAGCCCCACCTCTGAGCTCTCTCCCCAGCCCTGTTTCATTTATTCCTTTGAGAAACTTACTGTGTCTCTAGGGAAGGAAGACACAAATGTGAAAAATCACAGGACCATCTCTCAGAGCTCCTCAAGAGTTCCAAAGCAGAGTGGCTTTGTAGGTGGGTCTATCGGCTTTGAATATGCAAAGACCTGAGTTCAAGTCCCAGCCCCAAGCAGTCCATGGAACACTGCTGGGTGCATCACTAGCCCAAGCAGTACTGCATGTTGGGCCTTAGGACTGAGCCATT
The DNA here is from genome assembly GCA_021461705.1 of Cryptotis parvus. Lineage (NCBI taxonomy): Eukaryota > Metazoa > Chordata > Mammalia > Eulipotyphla > Soricidae > Cryptotis > Cryptotis parvus. Next base: position 226,568 of record JAJIBD010025224.1, read on the forward strand.
CTGCTCAGTTGGCTGAGTGTCACCAGAAGCAGCCCCCAGGCCCCCAGCACTGCTGGAGCGGCCACCTGCCCTGAAAAAGGAAAAAGAAAAGACCAAAGAGATAAACAAAGTGCTGTTAAGGGGTTTTTACCGACCTGTGCACTAAGCAGGGCCATTTCTGAAGTGAGAAAACACATTCCAGAGTGATGTACCGCTAGGCTGCCGGAGGAATGTACTGTCCGGCTGCCCAGGTGCTAGCTGGCCCGTGCTGGTACCGACAAGTTTCACAGACCAGCTTGTTCCAAAGCCACAGATCTGCCGCCTCCCCAGCCCCTCTGAATGCCCAAACTGGGTGCTCCCTCTTTACTACTCTAGGGACTTCCTGAGCTCAGAGCTGGCCCACAGCCAATGTGCTGAATCTATTGTAGACTTGATGAGCTTTAAATGAATGCAGATGGTCCAGCCCAGCCAGGGCAATTACTATGACAGTGATTCTCTCACATTATGGCAGCTCTGGGGGAGACACACACAAAGACCTGGGCTGCTATAAATCATTATCTCTTCCTTTTCCAGCCAACGGATAAGAGCCACAGGCTTGGCCTTGACCGTGTATGTCTAAGAATCCTGTCAGGACCAGCTCGCAGACCTTAATGCATTTGGATACCGCTTGGCCAAGCTGAAATTATCTGTGGTGATAAGTAGCAAAGATGGCACCTGACATATGCCACCAGTCTCTGTTGGACTTAGAATGACAGTGTCTCTCTTCAGTGGCTGGATAGGGGTCTAATCTCCAATAGAGTGGTCTGCGGCAGCAGACTCTCGAAAAGAAATAGGACAGGATGGGCTGCAGAGCCAGAAGACAAGAAGCTGGTCAGGAACAGCCTCCAAAGGAGGCTAGTGTTAGTCCGAGGTGCTTTAGCACACTCCAGAACAATGGCTACTTAAATGCCCCACCAGTAGTGAAATGATTATAAAAATAGACCTTACCTTTTGTGCTTTCCTAACTTTGCATGCCTATTTCCTATTAAAGAATAAAAATTCTTTTTATAAAAGAAAAAACAAAAGAAAGGATCTGAATATTCTTATAGCCAAAGTCTGAAATAGGGAAGAGTTGGCGTCAGTGCATCAACCTCGAAGGCCAGGAAACTGGGCCTCAGTTCCTCTGCTACCATTAACTTTGTTTCTGAAATACAGATAGTGCCTTAAAAAACCCCAAAATATCATCTACCTATAGAGTACATTCAAGCTGGCTGGCTCAGACTGAGAAATCAGGGGTGATAGGACCCCTGTTGACCTGATGACTTGGATTTCTTTGCTTCCCTTTCCCCTCCATGGACTTTCACCCCTCAAAAAGTGGACCCTTGGCTGGAGGCAGGGACTCCTGAGCCTGGTAAGACAGCAGAGGAGTGACAGAGGGGAGGAGCGGTGTTATGAGAACGCATGAACTGTGGCAACTTGGTGGGTTCTATCTTCCAGGGCCAATCTGAGAAAAGGGGTCAAAGAAATGTTGGAATGATCTGACACAGGTCAAGGAAGATGGAGGATTTTCCTTCATTTACTGAGGGCTCCAGCTGAGGGGCATTGTCTCCTCAAACATTCTGGTCTCTTTGGGCAGGGGCCTATCACGCTCTTGCTATCAGGCAGGGCAATGCAGGTGCTGGAGCCAGGATGCTACGGTTGGACTGAGCAGATGGCAAAGTGGCCACAATACACTGCAGCGCTGCCCGTCAATTTGGAGACCCTAGCTAATTGTCTCCTCTTGTGTATGGAATGCCCTTCTGGGGTGCAAGGTACAGAGGAGTTCTTGGCCTAGGCCTTGGGAGGCCTTACAGAGTTGTGCTTAAACTCTTGGAAATCTGCCCAGGCGACAGAAGAAGGATGAGCTGCCATTTGAAACAAAGATGAGTCTCCTGTTGGTGGTGAGAAATGGGCACTGGTGGAGGTGCTGGAACACTGTATGACTGAGACCAAATCATGAACATCTCAGTAATTGTATACATCTTTGTAATTGTATATCTCATGGTGATATAATAAAAACTATATATATATATGTCAGGGTTTATTTGATATGCAAAAAAAAAAACAGTAACAATTATGGACCTCATTCCCATGACAGAAAGAATGGTTTGAGGCTTTTACTGTTCCTGGAGCAACACTGGGTGCACTTGCTTGCAACAGGATGTATGGAGATGTTACTGGTACCTGCTTGAGCAAATTGATGAACAATGGGAAGACAAGTGATACAAGTGATGTTGATGTATGCTGGGTACACCGACAAAATCTGGGAGCAGGGTATAGGGGATCCCCTTCTGCCCCAGGGATTGGCTGCCGGCAAAGAGAGAAAAACACAAGAATCCAACAAAGTTTCAAAGGCTTTACTCTCACAGGTTCTGGTATTCAATTCAGTAACGGGAAAACCCCAGACTTTAGGTTCCTGGCTGGGCCCCGGTCAAGTGTAGGTCTAGAATCCTAAGCCAAGATAGCCACCACCACATGCTAAGGCCCAACAAGGAAGAGAAGGGAGAAGAGGAGAGCAGAGGGAGAAGGAGAAAAGGCAAAGAAAAAAAAAGGGAAAAGGCAAAAGGGGTATAGCTTTTTGTAACTTTTCAGTTCAGACCACCCACACCAATGGAAAGCAGTTAGCGTCAATCCTCCTCAGGTAACTTCTCCCAGGACCTCACCTAATTCCATTGAAATGTTAATGTTGTCCAGACAAGGCTGCAGGTCCTTGGTAGATGGGGGAGGGCTTCTGAGATGAACTGTGTCTCAGAATACAAAGGAATGCATCTTTACCAATGGATATACTACAGTCAGGTATATATTTCTCCAAGCCTTCACAAGATTCTTGTCTTTACTTCATAGTTGTTTTATATATCAGCCTTTAGACTTGCTAGAGAGCCACACATGTTTGCTTGGAGGCAAACAGCATTTGTCTCTGGTCTAATTACTTCGAGGTCCAACATGGCCAGGTAAATAAACTGGTAAGATCTATCTTACCAGTGTATTTATGGCTCATTGAGATCACCCTGCAGCAGTCTTTCTTAAATCCTGCTCAGGTATGCTGATCCAGAGACTCACAAACATGGGGCAGAGCTGCTACTGGCTCTCCCCTGTGCCCAGTCGCTCATGAGGTGCCCAGGAGGGATGGTGGGTTCTAGCCCTGACCGCCACCCCAGCAGAGCCTTGCAACAAGCTAGTCGACCCCCCACTCCACGAGGGCCTCCATTTTTCACATCCGGACTTCCCTCGTCAGAACTCCACCCAGCAGACCAGCCTATCACAGTCTGGTTTGCGCAGCTGCTTGGCCGCATGGTTCATCAATTAATGCTGGATTTAGAGATGACTACAAGAGTATGCTACCCGCATGGTAGAGCCTGGCAAGCTACCCGTGTCGTATTTGATATGCCAAATACCAGTAACAATTTTAGACCTCATTTCATGACCTGATGGAATGGTTTGAGGCTCTTTATGTTCCTGGAGCAAGCAGGTGCCCTTGGGCTCTACTAGCATGAGACAGGACATATGGAGATGTTACTGGTGCCCGCTCGAGTCAATCGATGATGAACGGGAAGACAGTGATACAGTGAAGATCTATCTAGTCCGGCAATGATTGTGATAGCATGAGAGACAATATTTATACCAGCTAACATAGAATACATAGTAAGATATACTGCCACATATCTGTTTTCTGTCCCTTATCTACAAAGTGGCCTGCAGGAGGTAACTCCAGGCAAGATGCAGAGGCTCTGGGCAACAGTGTGTGTGTGTGTGTGTGTGTGTGTGTGTGTGTGTGTGTATATATATGTATATATACATATATGTATATATGTATATATATACATATATATATGTATATATATATATATACATATATACATATATATATATATGTATATATGTAGTAAATAAACAATACATATTCTGATCCTAAATTAAAATTTAAAAAGATGAGTCTCCCACCCAAGCACCAGGTTGACTAGCCAGTAAGCAGTTGGCAAGACACACAAGTTAGCCGAGACCAGCCCTACTTTTGGCACACAGCCGACTGGGTTTGATCTCCAGCATCCCATATTGTCCCCCTGAGTCCCACCAGGAGTGATCCCTGAGGCCAGAGCCAGAAGTAAGTCCTGAGCATCACCAGGTGTGGCCCAAGCACAAAAACAAAGTTGCAGGTAAGCTCTAGAATAGGCCAGGTCATTATCTTTGACACAACCTTTATTTACACCAAAATGAGTCACCCCAACACACAGCCACTGACAACAGCACCCATTTATGATTCCATGTGGTTTCTGTAGGAACAGCTCAGTCAGTGCTTCTAAATCAGGTCCCCACGGGGCTGTAAGCAAGATGCTGTCTGGCTGTGTTCTTGGGAGAGTCTAACCAGGTCTTAAGCTATTAACAAACCTCTCTTTCCCTCTAGCTATTGGCGGAAGGTGCCAGTTCCTTCCTCCTTCCTCCTTCCTCCTTCCTACCTTTTTTGTTCCTTTCTTTCTGTGTGTGTGTGTATGTATGTGTGTGTGTGTTTTGGATCACACCCAGCATGCCCAGGGCTTATCCTTGGCTTTGTGCTCAGGGATTACTCCTGGTGGTGCACACCATATGGGGTGCCAGGCCGGCTGCGTGCAAGTCAAGCACCTTGTAAGTGCTACTCTCTCTCCAGCCTGGAGCTGTCTGCTCTTAAGAACAGGGGCCTCCTCACGGGCCCACGTGCTGTGGTATGTGCCCTCTCTGTGTAGTGAGATGGGACAAGAAGCACAGCTTCGAGTGTCAAGAGGTGGGACTGTTGGGCGCCTCTTGGGGGCTGTTGGCTGCATGCCTGTTCCGTCCTGAGCTGTGACCTTTCTCCTTTCCCCCATCCTCCCCCGTCTCTAGTGACTCCTCATTCCCCAGATGCTGCCAATCCAATGTAGCACCATTGTCCTGCACATCCCCAGTGCCAGGCACTGTGGTCCTCAGTTTAGCAGAAAATTCACACGTTTTCTGGTTCCACGAACCCCTGCCCAGCTGGGAAGGAACTCCCTTCATGGATACTGGGGCTGAGGACAAAACAGAGCATCCCGAGTGGTCTTTGCGGAGGGTGGGTGTTTGCCTGGTATGCCACCCACCCCGGTTTGCTCCCAAACACTCATATGGTCCCCAGCACCGCTAGGGAATAATCACAGAGCACAGAGCCCAGAATTGAAATAGCTCCTGAGCACTGCCAGCCGGGGCCCAAGCACTCCCTCCCACCCCAAAGGACAAGATTTGCTCTTTGCCTCCAGATCCTTGCAGAGAGTTCTGGGAACCCTCCATTCACCCTCCATTCCTGAGCAAGCAGGGGCCAGGAGCCTTTTCAGCCCCTCTGAGGGCACCTGTTTTGGCTCCCCTGCCGGGCAGAAGCCCCTGACCTGCCTGAGGCTGCTCCTTACTCCACAGCCCCCCCACCCCTAAACACCAAACTCCTACCCACCCTTGTTGGTCTGGTTTGTTTTCTTTGTTTCCGGTGATGGGAACTCAGAGTTGCTTCTGGTGGAACAAATGAACACTGACAAAGTGAGAAAACACTTTCTGAAGTGTAGCAGGAACACCGGTCCATGCCCCCGGTCCATGCCCTCCCCCAAAACACGTATTCTCTTTCCTGGTGCTTTTAGGTTTTTGTCTTTTTCCTCTTTTTTCTCTGGCAGGAGTATGGAGAAGACTGAGGAAGGGGGGTTAGAATCTACCCAGTGCTCTGTGCTGTTCTCACCTATGTGCCCTGTTGAAGCCTGAGGCTGGAGTGGGGACATAGGGAGATGCTGGGCAGCTGGACTGAGCCTGGACTAACTTCATGGCTGCTGCTGGCAGCGGTGACGCCAGCCCGCAGTGGTGAGCCAGGGACCGTGCAGAGACAGGGTACAGGGAGAGCCATTCACGGTGCCTTCAGGGACAGTGTGGGACGCCTTTGAAGCTCAGGAATGCCTCCAGATGGAAAATTTTCTAAAGGCATTTAGGTGGGGCAGGAAGGAAGGGTCGGGAAGGCGCCTCTGAAGCCAGATGCTAAGGACCAGAGGCAGGAGAGAGCGATACTTGGTTCCTGCTGTGCCCTGTTGGCTGGAGCCCAAGGCCAGTGGCTCAGAATCCTCAGGAACAACTTGGGCCTGGTGGAGCAGAAGTTTCACCAAGGTGTTCTCTCTGCCTAGAAAGCCCATCTCTACTTTTGCAGTCCAGAAGAACCCCATCAACCTTTAGGATCTAACCCAAGAACCCCCACCCAAGCCCCAGGAAACCCTTTCTTGCTGCCCACTGGAAATATCATTCTATTGGCATCCTACTGCGAACCTTCCCTTAATGACACCAACCTTGTCATTCAGATCCATGAAGCAGTGGCCCAGAGACGTCAGGATGGAGCCTTCCATAAATGCTGATCCAGAGAGAGAGTATAGAAAGTAAGGCAATGTCTTGCATGTGGCTGTGGCATTGAATCTAGTCCCCTGGCACCTCTTATGGTCCCTGGGTACTGCCCGAATGGTCCTACCCCCACGCCCCCAGCACCACAAGGTCTGGGCCCGGAACACCATGGTGTGTCCTAAAACAAACCAACCAGAATACAGTTGTTGACCCAAGGGCTGACCTCAAGGGGCTGGATCAAGTGCTTTGTAGAGCCCTGGGACTGATCCCCTGCACCACATGGTCCCCCAAAACACCCTGAAAGCAATCCCTGAGCACTACACCAGGAGCAGACCCTGAGCAAAGCCAGATGTGGTCCAGAACCCAGAAGAGTGTTGATGCGACTGTGGAGTGGCCATCTGCGGTCAAGCTGTGTGGGCACCAGGGAAGGAGGACAGCTTGAGCGTGGCTCTTCACCTCCCAGCAGTCGTGGCTCTTTTCGGAGTCTGTGCTGAGGGACCCCTCTGCTCTGGATCGGCACAGGCTGAAGCCGAAAGGGGGCACCCCTGGAGCCAAAGTACCTACGGTCCAAATTCTGTTTCTTCCTCTGGGTAGTGACACATCACACACCAATTATGTTTATTGACTTATTGAGAGAGAGCAAAGCAGTGCTCGGGAGGCCTGGGTGCCTCTCTTTGGGATTCCCAGGCAGCAGCTCAGGGTCACTGCTCAGGACCAGGAATGTGGTGCTGCTCCGCCAGAGGACCTGCTCTGCCAAGAATTCTGGTTTAATCCGATTTACTTTGACTGCTACCTAAAATAGCCCATCTTAGGAGTGTCAGGGACCTCTAGAACTACTAGAGGGAGTCATATGTGGTGCTGGAGATAGAACTGGGGTCAGCCACATGCAAGGCCAGCTCCTGACCCCTGCACTGGCTCTCCAGCCCTCCCATTTATCACTCTATTATTAGTTGCCTTTTCTTCCCTAGAATGGAGAGGGAGAACTCTAAACAAATTCAGGATCTAGCTCATGTGTGTGGCCACAAAAAAAAATCTGTTGAGGACCGCCAGCACTGACTGGAAGAGGCAGCTGGAGGTGGAGGAAAGGCCTCTCCCCTGGAGAGATTGGGGCTGGAGGTGACCTGGTTCCCTGCAGCTGTGGGGATTCCCTAAACTGCGCACCCTGACTAGGGACCCGGAGGTGGCCTGCTCCTTTCTCCCTTCCTCTTGTTGGCCTCCTGGCCTTTTGCCACTGCCCCTCCGGGATGGGCTATTTTAGGTAGCAGTCAAAATAAAACTGAGATTAACCCAGAATTCTTGGCAGCCCAACAATACCATAATTATGTGCTTCTTAACTTCTGTGATCGGCAGCGAAGTTGAGTTGTTGGGGTCCAGAGAGAGAGTACTCAGAGGGTAACGAGGCCCTCATTCCTGCCTGTCACCTCTGTGGACCCTTGGCTGTGGGCAGTCTGCAGGGACCCGACCCTTCTACCAGGAATCACACTGTGCAAATGATGGTAGGGTTTGTGTCCATGCACTGTTGGCAGGTCAGAAGAGCATTTAGTCCTTTCTAGATCCCACATTCTTCCACCACCTCTGCCCCACTTCCCCCACCCCCCCACCCCCCGGGCTGGTGGGCTGCAGGAACAGAGGCGGCTGTGTCCCCAAATGAGGCTTTTGGAGCAGGGAAATCACTCAGAGGAATGCATTTGGGCTTTGATTGCCGACAACGAGCGGCACAGGCCCCCTTTGGGGGCTGACAAGCTCCTTCCTCTATCGCTGCAAGCCAAGCCAAGGAGGCGGGTGGGAATTAGTCACACACCAGAGTGACAAGACAAGACCAGCCCTCCCTCCAGAGAAAAACCTTGCTGCAACCCAGAAAGGGGAGGGAAAGAATGGGGGATTCAAGTGGCAGGAGAGGGGGTGAGGGGGGTTTGGATGATGTCATCGAAGGTCACCATGGGAAGAACAAAGGGCTTTAGGCAGAGTTGGAGGCTGCGGTCACACCAGACTCAGCGAGCAGGGCAGAGGACTGGGCCCAGCTCGGGCCCAGCCCCAAGGTGTGGCTAGGAAAACCCATTTTCTGTCCAGGGACATGGACCTGGGAACAAGCTGCTTCTGGAAGCACCAGAGCACAGCCAGGAAAGCTGACCTGGCCCAGAGATTAGAAATAGGGAAAACACGCCTAGAACCTCTGGCTGCTGAGTTTCCACACCAGGCCAGCACCACCCAAGTGAGGTGGGGGACTGCTGGCCCCGCCTGCAATCCAGGGGGTGGCCTGTTGATGCTGGTTGAAGGCTGTCCCCCTTTCGCTTTCAGGAGTCTCCATTTGCCCTCCTGGGAGTAGCTGCAATGACAGAGACTGATTCTTGCCTGGTTTTAGTCTGACTTTTATTGATTAATTAGGGCAGTGTCAGGAGGTCTGGGTGCCCCTGTCACTTGTGGTTCTTAGCTAGTTATGTGCTGGGGAGACCCAGGCCATACAGTGGTGCTTGGGGACCATGTGGTGCCAGGAATCGAGGCATTGACTAGACATGCGCTCTAACAGCTGTACTATCTCCCAGGCAGATTTTAATTTTTAAATTTTTTTTTTTTTGCTTTTTGGGTCACACCTGGCAATGCTCAGGGGTTACTCCTGGCTCTTTGCTCAGGAATTACTCCTGGCGATGCTCAGGGGACCATATGGGATACCGGGGATCGAACCCGGTCGGTTGCTGCAAGGCAAATACCCCTACCTGTTGTGCTATTGCTCCGACCCAGATTTTAATTTTTGTCTCAAAGAGATGTTTGAGACATGTCTCTCTCTGTCATTCCCAGAACAGTGCATTTCCAGGAAGCTGATCCTGAGAGCTGAACCTGGCTGGAGAAATGAGACCCCATTTCCAATATGGGAGTTTGGAGTTGGGGCGGGAAAAAGAATAAAGGCCAGGAGGGCACAAAGACGGGGCGTTTGGAGCAGATGGGGCGGGAATGCAGCCCCCAGCTCTGGGGATGACTTTCCTCGTGGCGGGATGGCGCTGCTGGCTGTTCCCTCCTGGGTGGTCTCAGATGTAAAGGCAAGTCTCATTCCAGTGTGAAAGAGAAGGCCTTCAGCCACCGCCCTCTGGAGGCTTGGTGACAGGATCTTTGTCCTTTCTGGGAGGAAGGGACCCAGGTGGTCCCTTTGACAACAGGTCTGAGAGGCACCAGCACCCAACAGGGCAGCAAAAGTGGAAACCAGCCCCGAGAGGAAAGTTGCGGCTGCTGCTGCCCACGTCCCCTATCTGGCCCCCAGCCTGGGGATGTTTATAGAGCAAGGACTGCCGACCCTTACCCTCGCTGGGGCTGCAAGTGAGGAGTGCCTCCCTTGCTGCAGTGGCCCACTGGCACCATGCGTCGAGGAGCCCTCTTGGGTCTGATGGTTTAGCAAACCCCAAGATCCAGACTGCTTGAGCCCACCAGCAGGCCTGCACAGTCCAGAAAGCCTCCTTCAGAGCTTTCTATCTGTAGGGGGCGCCTCAGCCATCATGCTTGAGAAATAGGGTGCTTCCCGCAGATACCACGAGGCTGGGCTGGACAGTGCTATAGGCTAGCCACCTCAGAAAGGCTGCTTCTAGGGGGATTTTGAAAGAGAACGCTTGAAAGAAGGATGGGGCCGCTAGGAAGTGACCCCCAAGGACACATGGGAACCCACAACCTAGGGAGATACTGAGGCCCTCAGAGGCTATCCCACACCACGGCTGCCCCTTCCTGCCTTCCTTACCGAGCTGGCCTCCCCTCTCCCTCACTGAGCACCTGTGCTCCTGACATAATTCTCCGTGCTCTACTGTGTCTTGCAAAAGAGGCCTCAGTCCTCTGAGCGGGCACTGGAACCTGAGCCCTTCCAACAGAGATGGGGGGGCCTCCTCCTCACTCACTCAGTCTCTGGGTGTGGGCAGACTCACAGGAGGCCACAGAGCCTGGGACTAGAAAGTTCTCCCCAGACAGTGCCAAGGCCTGGGGAGGTCTTGGCTATGGCTCCTCAGCAGTCGCCACCCCCAACATTCCGTCTCAGAGTCTCGGGTCTGAAACGGGGAGTAAGGCGCAGCACATGTGCTGAATTACCCTCCTTGTCATTCCTGTAGCACTTTCTAACACCAGCTTTCAGTTTAGCATGCCACTCCCGACACATCTCAGCCTTACACTTTTATGCATACGTCTAGCAGAACATTTTAAGCACTGTCAAAACCTCACTGGGTTTTGCATGTTAAAATCTGTAGCACAAGCTCATTTTATAGAAGCAGAACTATATTCCATGTAACCAAATTAGCATGTGATTTTTCCAGGAAACAAATTTCTTTCTATATATACCTCACTCAGTTCCAGACACATGGGCCTCCCTCCTTTCAGATCTCCCAAATGTCTCTCTCTCACACCTTAGTTTCTTTTCAGTACATTCTGTTTTCTCTGCCAGAAAGCAGAAAACTTACCACTGCCTGGTAAGTTTTGCTTCCTGAAGTCCCATTCAGTGGGGACTAATTGGTAATGTTGGTGAAGGCTGGGATCACAGCTCCTCTAAGGATTTGGACTGAATTAAGCTCAGGTTAGGGTTATCGTGCTATGTGAGTTAGGTTTGTTGATGTTTAATATTAAAAATGAAAGCAAGATATAGATTGATTGATCATGTTGGCTAATCTATAACTTTAGGCTGAGTCTTGCGTCAGAATTACTCTAAGAATGTGGACCAGGGTTAGGATCAAAGTGCTGATAGAGTCTAGGCGTAGGTTTGTGATGTTTGAGCTTGAAAATGAAAGTGAAATAAATGTAGGGTGATTGTCCAACAAGGGCTGATCATTAACATGAAACTGAATCTTGCTTCCGGTTCACACTAAGAATGTGGTAGGATTAGGATTAGGTGGCTCTTGGGGTTAGGACATAGCTGTATGATGTTTTAGGTTGAAATTTAAAGTAAAACATAGGGTGATTTTGTCTTAAAGATTCCAAAAGCAGAGTCAAGCATAGTCATTCCAGGGTCAGGGAAGGAGATGACTCAAGGGGCAGGTGGGACCCCAGGTTTTACCCTCAACACTACCTGTTCTCTCAAGCATCACTCAGTGTGCCCACCCCCAAATATCAGATGCAAAATCCACACTCTACTGCCTGGCCTCAGGTCAACTGTGACCATTACCTACTGCAGCCTCTCTCTGCAGGCTTGGAGAGCAGTGCCTCCGAGGGAGACCACACTGGGTGAAGGCCCAATCCCTTGAGGTTCTTGGCTTTGAGAGACAGAAAAAGCTGTGATACTGATACTGAAGCTCCCTAGGGAAGCCCCAAAGTGAGGCTGTTGGGCAAAGTTGTGAAAAAAAACCACACAGAAGAGCAATAGTGCTTCCTCCAGTGAGCAGGTCCCAGACAGTGCCTGTTCTCTGGGGGGGAAATTGAGAAATAAGAAAAGAAAAGTATCAGGGACAAAAAGCTTCACAGAACCTGCTTCATGGAGTGCAGCCAAAATGAGAGGGGTCCAAGGCTGCCTGCAGGGCTCTGAGTAAATCCTGTTCCTGGACAACCTGCTCAGTGTCAGAGGAGCTGGGGAGATAGGGGTGAGGCATGTTTCAGGGAGAGAAAACTCCACCTGAGTGGTCTGGATGGACAGAGAAAGAGTGGAGATCGGGTGACTCAGAAATAATGCAAAGAACATACCTTGAAATACCTTGAAAGAGATGTTGACCAGGAAGGAAAAAACTTCCAAAGAACCAAAGGCAGCGACTGCCCCTCATGGGCTCCTGGAGCTGGCCTGGCTGGCTGTCACCCACCAGGGTCTCATCCAGCCCTTCCTGAAGCCATCCAGAGCCGGCCTGGCTGTCTGTCACCCCCAGGGTCTCATTCAGCCCTTCCCAAAGCCCATCCGGAGCCAGCCTGGCTGGCTGTCATCCACCAGGGTCTCATCCAGTCCTTCCCAAGCCCATCCTTCAGCCACATCACCTGCTCCAAAAACAGAGCCCTAGAAATGGCAAGGAGTTATAGGAGGGTCCTTTATCTCCTGTCTGACTACTACTTCTTTTGTTTTTAAATCAAATCACCGAGAGATATACAATTACAAAGCTGTTCATGATTGGGTTTTAGTCATAGAGTTTGAACACCATCCCTCCATGAGTGCACATTTCCCAACACCAGTGTCCTTAAGATTCCCTCCTCCTGACCTGCCTCTATGACAGGCACTTTTCTTTTCTTCCTTCCTCCTCCTTCTCCTCCCCCTCCTCCTCTTCCTCTTCCCTCCCCCTCCTCCTCCTCCTCTTCCCCCTCCTCCTCCTCCTCCTCCTAGCCTCCCCCTCCTCCTCCCCCTTCCTCTTCCTCCTCTTCCCTCCTCCCCCTCTTCCTCCTCTTCCTCCCTCCCCCTTCCTTCTCCTCTTCCCTCCTCTTCCTCCCTCCTATTACTCCTCCTCCTCCTCTTCTTCCTCCTCCTTCTCCCCCTCCTCCTCCTTCTCTTTATCTTTTTTGTGCAATGCAGACACTGAAGTGTTATTATAAATATCCCTTTACCTACTTTCAATACTCAGTTCTGGTCTCCTGTTACTATTTTCAAGTATTATTGGCAAACTGGTTCCTTCTCTATGTTACCTACCCTCTATCCCCAGAAGCCAAATACCACCAGACCTTCCCAGTCCCCCACTGGCCTCCAGCAACAATCATTTCTAGACAAATGTCAACTAAATGCAAAGAGTACTGCAGAGGAGAAGTATTTTCCCTGTACTAAAACCTCCTATTAGTGGCTCAGTGTCTGAGGTCTTTGCAAAGCAGTAACACAAAGATTAACTTGAGGACTTGGGAATGTGGCTCAGTGGTAAAGCAAGGGTAAAACCCAGGTTCCATCCTGCACACCACTAAGATAACACGCACACATACACAAACAACCAACACATACACATGAAATAATGAAGCTAATAACGGTCTTACTAAAAAGGAGTAGGAGAATCACCGGTCAGCCACCCCCCCACCCCCGACCTCCTGAGCACTGCTCAGCACACAGCTCCTTCCTCAGAAAAATAAAATCACATGTAACAAGCACATTGAAACTCCAAATACTTCACTTAGAGTCTTTTCCTACCCACTAAAACTAGAGGCTCCTTTTCAAGTTGTTCAAGGTGTCACCAAGCATATTCTTAGGGCCAAGAGGAACCTGGTTTGGAGACAAAGCAGAGCTTGGAGAGCTCCTATCCCAGGATGGCCTCATGTGTGTGGGAGGATAAATACCCGCCTCTGAGGCCTCCCTCCTCCCGAAGACTCAGGGTGTGTGCAAGAACCTGACTTGGTATGCACATGTACATGTATGCACACATGTGCAGTGTGTGCCTGTGGGATAGGGTTTTTTTTTGTCCCTGTCTCTGTCATTTTCTCTGAACCCTTGGCCAATGAGGTACTAATAGATATCAGATGTTACTCGAGCCTCTCTTTGTATTTTTTCTTTCAAGCACTAGGCCACAAAAGCAATAGACAGATTAGAATAGCAGAGCCCAAAGCCCACATTTAATCTCAGAGTAGAAACGAGGGTTTTCCCCCAACCAGTGCTGGCTTTTCTCAGTTCTCCAGGGAGATGGGAGGAGAAAGTTGTGCGTGACCAGGTAAATGGGCCGTCAGCTGGCAGACAGGATAAAGACAAATAGCAATCATTCCGTGAGTAATTACACCACATCTTCAGGTAGAATTCTTAGTGTTTTACAGCCCTCACCTAATTGGTATTTACAACACTTAGAGGTGGGCGTCATGGTAAACCCGTTTCTGAGAGGAGAAAGCTTGAGGCCTGAAGGGTGAGGTGATGCACGTAATCCTGGTCTGTCTGTTTGCCAGTTGGGTCTGCCAGCCTCACAGGGGGCCGGCAAAATATCTGGAGTGACCACATAATGTTCTTCAAAGTCAGTAGATATATGATGCATTGTGCAGTCTGAAAACACACATCTCAGATTGTGCTATCGACTGCCTGACAACCAGGTTGGTGTGAGGCTTCCAGGCTTCCCCTTTCTGCTGGTTTGCTGGTCTGCTGGCATCTATGTGTGCCTGTATCTCTCTTCACTAGTGGTGCTCTTCAAACTGAGGAGCTAGGACACATTTTTAGGTTCCCTGAATGTCTTTGATTGGGAAGCACCGTGGCCCTGGTTGGGATCAGACCGAACTCTCCTCTGAGATGGTAAGATGGGGTATGGGGTGGTGTGGTGATGCTTGGGATAGATGATGGCAACCTTAGAGCTGGGTGTGCCTTGTGGGCAAGAGACTAGGACATCATGACAGCGCAGCCCCTAGCTCCAGCAGAGCCCAGACAAGCCAAGAAACCCAGTTATCGCAGAACCAGCACGGTGTTGGTGACTCTAAAATAGGTGCTCTTAGGGGTGACCCTTTCCCGCCACCTCTGTATGAAGTGATTCCCACCCAGCTCACCCTTCTGCTATCTGACTCAGTGTCACTTCTTCTGGGAAGTCTCGCTGACCCCGAGGCCACATGAACCTCTCTGCCTTCCCTGGAGCCCCTTGCTACTAATTCAAGATTTATCCTCGTAACTGGACTGCTGGCTTCCAAGGGCATGGTCTGGCCTTGCTGTCCATGCCCTACCTCTCCCCTGAGTGCACACTCACTTGTGAGTGCACATGAGTGCACATGCACCCACCTCATGTGAGTGCACAGCTGGACTCAGTGAGGACTTGTGTGAGCGGTAAAACCACATAAGTGGGGTCTAGGCCCTTCTGGTCTGGGACCACAGTGGGCTCAAGGCTGCTACCAAGTCTGAGAACAATCTTCTTTGAAAGTTCTTATATCCTTACATCAGAAGCCTGAATCGTAGGGATAAATTTGCTGTAATCATACGACTTGACCCATTTGACCTTCCAGAGATGGCTTCTCTTCTTCCACTCCAAATCATGAGTTTGTTCATCATTGGCATCTAAGGATTTGCTTTTAGATCACCTCCCTTATCAAGCATTAGTAAACTGTGCACAAGCTATAATAGGTGAAAAGGAAGATCTAATGCAGTGAATATTTGGAATCAAGTCATAATGTATAACATGATATAAACATAACATTGTAGTATATATAAAATATATATAAATAATATTTATATATAAATATTAACTTTGAATCATTGGCGAGGGCTCCAGGGAATGCAGAGAGGTTCGTGTGACCTCAGGGTCAGCGAGGACTTCCCAGAAGAAGTGACACTGAGATAGCAGAAGGGTGAGCTGGGTGGGAATCATTTCATACAGAGGTGGCGGGAAAGGGTCACCCCTAAGTCCAACACAAAGAATTGATGCAAGGCACAATAACCACAAATGTTCACACTAAGAAACCTGTGAGAATATGGACAAGAAGGTTGTCAGAGAGCAGCACGCCTTAGAGGACATGGATTTCCCCATCACTCACAGAAATTAATCTCTCAAAAAGGGAAGTTTGGGGTTCAGCGCAACAGTACAGCAGTTATTTAGGTGCCTGGGAGGGAAGGTGGGTTCTAGCCCTGGCCCGCCATCCCAATAGAGCCTTGCAAGAAGCCAGAGGAACCCCCACACCATGAGGGCCACCATTTTCAATATCCGGACTCCACAGCTCATCCGAGCTCCACCCAAGAGAAAAGCCAATCTCTCCCTGTTGATTCATCAGTAAATGCATGAGATGAGAGCCTACTACTGAGAGTATACCACCCACATGGCAGAGCCTGGCAAGCTACCTGTGTCGTATTTGATATGCCAAAAACCAGTAACAATTATAGACCTCATTCCCATGACCTGAAGGAATGATCTGAGGTTCTTCGTGTTCCTGGAGCAAGCAGATGCCCTTGGACTCTACTAGCATACGACAGGAAACAGGACATATGGAGATGTTACTGGGGCCCACTCGAAGCAAATCGATGAACAACGGGAAGACAAGTGATAAAATATAATATGAAATCTTGCTATATTTCACATGTAATTAAACATGTATTTGCTTGCTGGGGGCATACTCAGTGGCTATTTCCTGACTCTGTGCTCAGAGGTCACTCCTGGCATGGTGTTGTGGACCATGCAGTACTAGGGAGTGAATCCAGGCCCATGACATTCAAGGCCTATGCTCAGCCCTTTGAGCTATCTCTCTGGCCACACATTATCAATTTTAATTTCACAGTTTGCTGTTCTTATTTTTAATACAAAAAATATGATTTCCATCTCAAAATTGTTGATAAGGGACTGGGTGATAGCTCAAATGGCCAGAGAGCAGGCTTTTATGTAGGCAGTCTTGGCTCCTTCTCGGCACTGGCAGGTTTTCCAAGAATACCCAGGAGTGACCCCCAGCACCCTGATGCATGCAGCTCCTGAGTACCAGAGAGAATGGCAAACAAACAAAAATGTGCAGAGCCTCACAAGGCTGGGGAGGCTGGAACTCGGCTCGCGCCAGGCCCAGCTGACCATGGAGCCCCGAGGAGGGCAGATGGGTTTTGGGAGTGGACCCGTTGCCTCTGGGGGTCCCGG
The DNA here is from genome assembly GCA_021461705.1 of Cryptotis parvus. Lineage (NCBI taxonomy): Eukaryota > Metazoa > Chordata > Mammalia > Eulipotyphla > Soricidae > Cryptotis > Cryptotis parvus. The sequence continues at coordinate 243,334 of JAJIBD010025224.1, forward strand.
AAGCAGCCGGATGAGACTCGCCCATCACACTAGCCACCATTTTCGCTGTCCGAACACTGGGAAACTGCCTCACGACCAGATGAACAGAGCAAAACCAGTTCGAGCCCAGGTAGGCGGCTCCAAGAAGCAGGAATCACTGGGAAGTCGTCAGATGGAGGCGGGTCGTCCTTTCCCCCTCCATTTTGTTGAGCCTGGTGGCCCCGCCCAGGATCTGCCCGCGGGCCAGCATCCAGAGCCTCGAGGAGGGCAGATGGGTTTTGGGGAGTGGGACCGTTGCCTCTGGGGGGTCCCGGAAGCAGCCGGATGAGACTCGCCCATCACACTAGCCACCATTTTCGCTGTCCGGATGCTGGGAAACTGCCTCATGACCAGATGAACAGAGCAAAACCAGTTCGAAGTCCAGGTCGCGTGGCCTCAAGCAGCCACGCGGTCCACTAAAATAGTGAAACAGTAATGTCTTTTAATGCACTGCATTCCACGAAGAGCAGGAAAGTTTGTTGGGAAGGAGATATAAAGAGGAAAGAAATGACATACAGAACCCTCCAAGTAGTTGAGGTGTGGGATGGGGGAGGGAGGTGGGGACATTTGTGATGGGAGATGGGTTTGGGTGGAGTGTGCATGTTGGAACACTGTAGAACCAAAACTCTACATGAGCATCTTTTCAATTGTATGTCTAAAACGGTGTAATAATATTTGGGGGGAAATAATAAAAAAAAATGTAAAGCTCCTTGATCTGTTTATTAGCTAAAGATGTCCTAAGCCCAAGGTAACCATGATCTATGGCCCGAACCACCAGACAGGCTCCCCAGCCTCTGCTGGTCAGGAGGCAAACTTCCTCATGAGGCTCACACATGTCTATTCAAAGTTGGTCTTTGGCAGCGGTCCTCTGGAGTCTGTAGGCAGCACCGAGGAAGAAAGAACATTCCTGCCACCAACGTTATGGCCCAGCCCAAGTGGGTGGTGAGCTCTAGTTCCTAAATCAGGCATTGGAATGCAAAGCAATACCATCAGGTTAACTGCTGCACACTGACCATAGCAACTCAGCTGTGAGAACTCGGGGGAGAGAAAGGAGGGAGAAAGGTGGAAGAAAGAAGAGCTGCAGTGGGCAAATTAAGAAATAACCCTGCCCAGGAGCCGGAGCGATAGCCCAGTGGGTAGGGCGTTTGCCTTGCACACAGCCGGCCTGTGCTGGCCTGGGTTCGATCCTCGGCGTTCCATATGGTCCCGAGCACCGCCAGGGAGTAATTCCTGAGTGCAGAGACAGGAGTAACCCCTGAGCATCGCCGGTGTGACCCAAAAAAGCAAAAAAAAAAAAAAAAAAAAAAAGAAATAACCCTGCCCATCCTGGTTTTTGATTTTGCAAAAGTAACTTGGCCATGTACTTCCACGGAAGAAAGAGTTTAACTCTACAATGTTACATACCAGGCATCTTACAGAGTGCTATGAGCCCACAGGACTGTCTGTGCTGATCTCCCCACACAGCATGAAAAACACAAATAATTGCTAGAGCAAACAAGGAGGTGGTAATTAATAGGACTTGGGGAGCCCAGGAACTCTCAGAGACTATCCTTCTGCACTGATCCTGAAGGGTAAAAGGAATTTTTCCAGGTGATAAAAAAGTGCAACATGGGCTAATTTTTTTTTTTCTTTTTGGGTCACACCCAGTGATGCTCAGGGGTTACTCCTGGCTCTGCATTCAGGAATTACTCCTGGCAGTGCTCAGGGGACCATATGGGATGGTGGGGATCGAACCCAGGTCAGCTGTGTGCAAGGCAAACATCCTACCTGATGAACTACCGGGCTAAAGCTTTTTATATACAAATTAAACTTTCATTGAGGTTTTTTGTGGGCCACATTCTCTCCAGATGCTCCCTGGTGATTCTCCAAACAGTCCGTGGCTGGAACATTATTCCACCCGATGGCTGAGGACATGAGGCACAGAGGTGTGAGCCGTGGTCCCATCAGCCATCATCGCATCAAATCCTGTCCTTGACCTCCTTGCTGCGCAGGTCTGGTGGAGGTGAGAAGAGGCGGGATAGAGATTATTGGATGGGGTCAGGGAATTGGATAATAAGGCAAGGGAGAATCGGTCCAGATTGAGAGGATTCTTAAATGCTGAATTGTGGTTTGAAATTTTTATCCTATAGAACTGTCTCAAGGTGGGGGGTCTATGGATCACCTGCATGAGGACCTCCTAGAGTTTGCAAAAATGTAGGTTCCTAGGCCCCTCTCAGGGTGACTGGAATGGGACTTGCTGATCTGAATTTCTAAATCTCAAGGCCATAGTGATAGTACAGCAGGTAGGACACTTGCCTTGTATGTGACTGACCCTGGTTCAATCCCCAGCATCTCTTATGATCCCTCCTTCAGCCCACCAGGAGTGATTGCTGAAGGCAGAGCCAGGAATGATCCCTAAGCACTGCTGGTGTGGCCCCCAAAACCAAAGCAGACAAACAAATCTCTCCAAGATGGTTCTTCTGCTTGCTCAAGTCAGAGTCTTGTAGCTGTGGACTAGGTGGGGATATTGTACTACAAAGCTGGGGAGTAGGTGGCCATATTTGCTTCTGAGAAAACAAAGGTTTGAGCCTTGGATGAGTTAAGGGAAGTCTGAAAGCAGGGAACAACCTAAAGCCTCCCATTCTGTCTAGCCGTAGCAAGACCCTGGACCAGAGCAGGAGCAGCACTGAGTTGACTCTCAGGGGGAGTGATAAAGACCTAAGGGTGTGACTGGAAAGAGTGAAGCAAGAGCAGCTGATTATGAAACAGTTTCTGAGTGGCCGATGATGAATTGGGCAGGTAGAGCACAGAGGGACTGAGGAGACAAGCTCCACTTCAAGCTCTGGGGGCTGGAGATTAAGATTAAGGCTGGAGATCAGGGGTTAAGGTACTTGCCCTGCAGGTGAACAAGCCCGGTTCTGTGCCTGGCACTTCCAGATGTTGCTCGCATCTACCAGTAACAAGACAGTTGTTTCCTTGTTCTGTTTCAGTTTTCCGGTTTTCCCATTTTTCTATTCTTCAAAATAGGAACAAAATGCTAAAAAAATACTATCCACCTCAGAAAATTATTGTGAGGATTAAATGACATATTATCAGTGAATAGATACATTCCTTTTATTTTTTCACTTTTTGGGTCACATCAGGCAATGATCAGGGGTTACTCCTGGCTCTGCACTCAGGAATTACTCCTGATAGTACCCAATTGTGGACCATATGAAATACCGGGGATTGAAACGAGGTTGGCTGCATGCAAGGCAAATGCCTATCTACTGCACTATTGCTCCCGCCCAAATAAATACATTCCTGACTGTTGATTATCTTTATGGTCATTTCCAATAAAGAATAAAAGTGAAGTTAAGTTCAGGAGGAGGCCTTGCCTGACAAGCATCACCCTGACTCCACCAAGCCCACCCTTCAGTGGTGAATAGAGGGGTGCTGAGCCCTTCCCCACTTCCTGTCTTGGTGCCAAGGATGAGCTAGTCTGAGGAGGAATGCATTGAGGCTCTACAGGGCTGAGCTCAGGGACGCGCCTCTCCCTGGCACGGGCGTCTTCCAATAGGACATGGCTTTCATGTACATCAGTAGACAGAAGTGATGGTCAGGGGATGGGCATGGGTGGCAGCAACCATGCCCATGAGTCTGCAAGAAAATGCCAATAAGGAAATATAGGGGCCAAAGGTGCTTGTAGCTGTGAAGGAAGATTTCCGATAAATAATGGATAATGTTATGATGTTATATACAGAACTAAGGTCCTTATAAAAAAACATTCACTGTTTACCCCAAATTAAAATTTAACTGGTTGACCTTTATTTTTCACTGGCTGAATTTAGCAATCTCAGTCTGAATTCTTCCATTCTATACTGGCTAATCTTGGGGCCAGAATTAAAGACTAGGAACCATAGGAAGAACCGAATATGTGTGTATGGGATAGGGGAGGATGGTGGGTGGGGAAAGGGTGACCTTTAATGAGAGGTCTCTGACTCCATCTAGGAGACGGGTCTGGACCTGGCTCTGCCTCTATTTGGGAATTCTGTCCTTGGTTGCCTGTCAAGCAAGGAGCTTTCAGGACTGGAGAGATAGTACCACAGGTAGGGCTCTTGCCTTGCATGTGGCTGGCCCAGGATTAATCCTAGGCACCACATATGATCCTTTGAGCACTGCTAGGAGTGACCCTGAGCACAGAGCTAGGAATAAGCCCTGTGCACTGCTGGGTATGGTCCCCAAAAAGCAAACAAAACACCACAGAGCTTCCTTCCTCTTTGTAGGGTGTTTACAACCCTCTAGGTAGGCTCCTTCAGTTTTTAGCTGACTTTCCTGGGTTCCCTCTGACTGTCAGACTGTGTGGGGACTACCACATCCTTAGGTGAGCCATGCTAGGGTGAGGAGGGGGACTTCGGAGCGAGCAGTAAAGACACATGGGGTGGGAAACGCAGAAGCACTGGCCTGGGGAGACAGTGAGAGCTGTGTTCTGCAGCTCAGAATGCAAGTCATAGGAAGTTGGGCCTTCTGAAAGCTACATTCTGCTTATTTCTGTAAATCCAACTGTCAGTTCCGATCAGGCAGGTATCCTGGAAAATGCTGCCAGGGCGCTAGGCACAGGGAGTCAGGCCTAGGAGAGTTAGCAAGTCTGCAAAGATATTCTTTCCCATTAACAGGCACAGAGTGCAGGGCCGTGCCTGGGAGAGCCTTCCTGCCTCAGCACAGGCCAGGGATGGTTTGCCATCACCAGGGCACAGCCTTGAAGAATCATCAGCCAGGATCTCCCCATCAGCTGCATGGTTGGTGGGTCATCCCCAGGGCCTGGGCACGGAGGACTTGGGAGAGTCTGGAACTTCCACTGTGGGTGGGGGCTGCAGCCCAGAAGATAGCTGCTTGTTCTTGTCCTCTCTGTGCACGAGAGGGCTTTTCCTTCTTTGCTCTTGCATTCAAGGCTCTTCCCACCCCACTCCCGATCTCTTGTTCTCTTTCAGCTCCCAAACCCTGATGCCTCTAATTCTCACAGGGAGGTATTGCTCCACAGAGCAGAGGTCAGGGAGGGGACGACCTTCCCATCCTTTCTGTTCAAGTCCAGTGACCCGGCCTGAGAGCTCTGCTCTTCAGTGATAGGCCTGAGGGACCGGCTGCCAAGTTGAGAAGTGGAGCGGGAAGTTCAGTGGAGCGGGACTTTTTGTTTATTTCTAATAGGAAGTCAGGAATTACCCTGGAGCCCTGGCTGTGTTTCCAGCTGACGGCCTTGTGTGCGGCCGGTGATAAAATTGTTCCTGCTGACTTCCACGTCCCCTGCCACCCGCCTTATTGATAACAGCTGCAGATGACTGAGCTTGGCTTCCTGCCTGAGCGGCTCTGCTCTGGAGTCCTTGCTGGGCTGACACCAAGCAACTGTTGCCCAAAGCTTCCAGATGGCTCCAGAAAGTACGCTCCCTGGAGGCAGAGAAGTCAGTGACTTGCTGGTGCTTGAATGACATCTCTGAGGCAGCTCTGAAGATTATCAGGTAGCAGAGGGGGTTGATGATTGGGCCCTATATGCCGCCCCTCACCTGACGGCCCTATAGCAGCAGTCATAGCAACAGAACCTGAACTAAGACAGCAACTTGGCAAGAATGTACCAAACGGTAATAGCTGATATCATTATTAATTCCTATACCATCACCAAGATACTATATTACCATACAAAGGTCCTCTACTCATGTCAGATGAAGTAGACTTGAAGGTTCCCTCAGACTCCTGTCAGCTCTGTGTCATAGGACAGTTATTTAACCTCTCTGTGTTCAGTTTTCTAATGAGTTAAGAGAGTATAATGGGCAGCCTCCTCATTGTGATTACATGTGCTGACTAACCGTCATAAAACACAATGCCTTGCACAGAGGAACCGATCACAAATGGCCAAATTATAACTTTTCATTTTCATCATGACATGCCAGAAATGTGTATTGAGAGAGTATAAAAACCTAATTTCAAAGAGATTAGTAACTTATCCAAGAAACATGTGGTAGGTGACAGACCCCTGGTTTAAGTTAGAACCCACATACAGAGAGCTGCATCATGAGAACTTAGCGTGGACAGGAAAATAGAAACATGTCTTGGACTGGCAACTCAAACCAGCATTTCCAGTCATAAAGATGTCCCTCTGAGTTGACACATGACATTGGCCACAGCGAGGAGGGTGGCACAGTGGTCAGAGGAAAGGTGACTCTTTGGGGGAAATGGCAGTAGTGGAGAGAACAAGAGACATTAGACTTGCTCCATTCATCCTTCCCATTGGAATCCACTGAGTTATTTAGAGTGAAATTTTTGCAAGACAAGTTGCTCCATGTAATTACTTAAACTTGGCCTTTCATATACTCTTAGGAAGAACCTGGGAAACCATTGTTGAAAACTTAAAGCTAAAGGTGTATCTTGAGAGCTGTGGCTGACAAGTTGCTAATGGCTTCTAATAATCTGCCAAATCTTCTAAGTGTTCGACTATGATTGAGACCCTTTTCCTAGGGGACCCTGTAAGCTTCTCTCCATCTGTCAGGCTCCCTTTTCTCTAATTGGCTTGAGTGCTTCACCCTGTTTAAAAGAATTTACATCTATTAGAAGCACTTTTCCATCTCTGTGGATTCTCTCCCTGTCATCCACTTTCAGTGAAACGCTTCCCTCAAACTGAGTCAGCCAGAGAATGAAATGCCCAGTACTGAAAAACTCTTGTGTTTAAAAACACTGACAAAGTCATCCTAGGCTTCTGCTGAGATATATTATTTTACAAATTGAAACAGGGAGCTATTTTTGTAAGCCTACTATTTAGAAAACAAATAAACAACAGAACCCACATACAACTATTTCAGAAATGCTCCCACACAGAAGAGAAACCCTTTTGCCAAAGTGCCACCATATAAAGAAGACAATTGAAGAAAAGGGCTCTTGTTGAAACGTCACCAGCATCAAGTATTATTGGAAAGGAAATGAATACTCTACTTAACCCACAATCCATTTTTCAAATCACTCATGTTTTTAAAAAATGCAACCTATTTTATTCAGTCAAATTTACTGAACTAGGTGCTGTCAAGTCCCTTTATGAAAAGATAATAAAAATTATTTGATCATTTTCGGGTGGTGTTGAATCAAAATAGTCAGAAGATTATTGGATTTGGTAACAAAAGCTCTCACAGGTGTGAACTTCGTTATTTATTGTTAAAGAATAAGCCCAAAACATGACAGCTTAGATAGCATCATCGCTTATTGTCACTCACAATTTCCACAAGTCAGAAATTTCGCTCTGGCTTAGAGTTCCACATAAGATTATAGTGAGATACACTTTAGAGATACTGTACCTGTTTCAAAATGTGTGTGTGTGTGTGTGTGTGATGTGAGCGGTAGAACCCAGGACATTACACATGCAAGGCAAGTGTTCTACTGCTGAGCTGCATCCCTGACCCCCAGGCCGCAATATCCAAAGGGCATGAATCCAGGAGGCAGAAGTCCCGAGACCACACTAGGGTTATGGGGACCAGACTAGGAAGCTGACCAGAGAAACAGCTTCTGCAAGCTTCAACCTGTGCCACACAATACTTTCTTCCTTTCCATTCATCATCCTTTCTGTTCAACACCCTGACTCCTGCTTCCAGCTCCAGGCATGTAAGAATTTAAACACAGACAGCACAGCCACAATTACCAATTCCAATTCCAAATGCCTCTGGGAATCACATAGGGAAATGGCGTGTTTCTTCTCTTCAGCCAGGCTGCCACTTCCTACTTACTTGGGGGCAAATCCAGCCTTATTCCTAGCTTCCCAGGACCTGCACTCAATCCGTCACACAGAGCTTCCTCCTGAAAGTGACTAGTGTTCACTCAGACGAATCCTTCTCCTTCTCTGGATGCAGTTTTCTCTTATTGCAGAGGCTGATTTTTACACCACTGGCCACTTTGTCTATCATGGTGACTCCTTTCCCTGGAGGGATGAGGTGTCATGGCAGGAGAACTCCCCAACACGGCCCAGAAACACCTCGCCTCCTGCTGGTAGGGCGTGCACTGCTGTTGCATAGGGGTGAAGAGGCTGCTGGGAACAGATCCTCAAAAGGTGCACTAGGGGCATGAAGGGTGTAATTATCCACTGCAGGAATCTGGTTTTGAGCTGACAACTGTTCCAGAACACTTCCTGGCCATGCAGAAAGAAAGGGAAAGTGAGAAGACAGTTCAGGACTAATCCCTCACTCTGTAAATCCTCCTGATCCCAAACCCTGTTTATAACACACACCCCCATGCCCCACTGCCAACAGAACAGACTACAGATTTCCTTCATCTGCATCCAATTGCATCACTTCATCTGCACCCTTCATTGCATGGGGTTGCAAACTCATTTCTCCATGGACACCCATGCTCCACGCAGAGCATGTTGGCAATGCCTAGCTCTGTACTCAGGTCTCACATCAAACGGTGGTTGGCTGCATACAAAGCAAGTGCCTTAACCCCCAAACTATCACTCTGACCCTAGAGCTGAGTGTTCTGTATCTGTGCAAGTCTCTTTCTCCGTTTCTTCTCTGCGATGCAAGAAGCCAGCAACCCCCATCCCCACCCTCCAGATTTCTGCAAACTGAGATGTAAGTTGTGTAAGAGAAGGTATTCCAAAGAGACACTAGAGCACCATATCACGATGCATTTTAGAAAATCATGACTTGGCATTTAAAATGAAAGTATCTCACTTTCTAGGGAATGAGGAAGAGACTCCACATTTATTCACACTGTATTTGGCACAGCAACTCATGTGGGACAATAAACTGAGCCCAGGAAAATGCAAGATCTGAAGATCACCCTTCAGGGTCAGTGGATTCATACAGAGCCCACAGGTGTATACTCCCACCAACAGCCCCCTGGACAGCCCCCCAGAGGTGTCTACATAGTGCCCGCCTCCGGGGGATCAGGGCTCTGCAGGAGGCGCCTCACAAGACCCACTTCACTGAAGTCTATCCAATAAGGCCTCTCATTGTTCAGAGATGGACCCTCAGGCAGCATTACCTCCTGCTCATCTAAGCCCCCTTCTGAGCAGGTGGTGTTTTCCCAGGTAACGCCTCTGATTGGGAAATGTGGGGCGGGGGCTGGGATCAGTCCATCTCCAGGAAGTGTAGACAAGCCCGTTCTTACCAAGTTACTCCTGAGTACACTGACCTCATTATTTGCCCAGAAGTGAAGTGGTATTTGTTTAATGCGTCTCTTTGTAGAGAGATTGTCCTGTGTCTGCAGGCCTATCATCTCTCTGTCTACATATTGTCTATTTCTTAGAAAGGAGGGTAAGGCTTAGTGTTGGCAACAGTATAATGTCACCTAAAAAGGTGGGGAAGGCCTTGGGGTGCAGATTGGTGGGCTGGAAGGCGATGGGCATAAGCCGGGTTAGGGAGAAACCTCGGTTCTAACTCAAAGGAGTCCCTTAGCCCAGCCTTGAGAGGCGGTGGGCCAGACGCAACTCAAAGAACCCTCTCCAGTATACAGGACGATGCCCTGACTGTCCCCTCTGTGCTTTGGTTTCCCCGCTGCAGCAGACCCTCTAGGTAGCATCATGAACCCTCTTTAGAAATGAGAAGGGCTAAGTTGTAGATTATGATGAAGGTGAGCCCTCAGTGGCAACATCTCTTCTCCCCAACAGTGCTGGGCTGTGAGGTCAGTATGAGGTCAAGGATGAAGTTGGTGAAGTTGGCCTATTCAGTCATCGTCTTTGCTTAGGGACGCAGTCCGACCAGGTGTTAGTACAGCAGATGTGCCTAGCTCAGAGAAGTCTGCCCAGCTGCTCCAGGGGCTGGTCCTGAACATGAGCCACAGATGTGAAGAGGAACAATATGAGGGTCTCCGGAATCACAGGCTACAGTCCTCCACCAGAGTTGCATGCTGAAGAGCCTGCCCTTCTGCATGCCGGGGAAACAGAGTTTAGAAATAGCTGCTGCAAGAAAACAGGAGGCACCCTGGGACTCCTCTCGGTTCCCCGGGGCACCTCCCTTGGCTGTACCATGCAGGGAGGATCTTGAAGGGCACCAAGCCTGCAGCGGCAGACACCTGCCTTTCTGCTCCCACCTCCCCCTGCCCTGTGCGCCCAGACCGCCCTCACTGACATGGCTTAGGGCTTTCACTCAATAGGATGCTCAGCTAGATTCCTGGGGGTTCATGCCTTCCCCACAAGGACCTCCCCTAAAGGAAGCATGCTGGCAAGGAGTCTATGAGCGAAAGCGATTCATCCTAACGGCTGCCTGCTCTCTCCCCCTTCCAGGCCTTCTCCAGCTTGACTTTGGACTGGGCCCAGACCCAAAGGCATTTTTCAACTCAATTATCTTCAGGGAACCGTGGCAAGAGATCAGGCACACACTTGCCTGCCCACCATGGCAGGTACATCCTCATTGGATCACTGGGGTTTTGGGGGAGGGGGTCCCCTATGACATGGTGATGGCGATGACACACTTTCCCACAATGACCCTTTCAGAGGACCCAGGAGGAAAGGGTCCCAAGGGATCACAGCCAGCAGAGGAGAAACCTGTCCCAGCAAGAAAACTAATGTGAAGGCAAAGAGGGGGAGGGCGTAATGGGATGGGTCCTGCCCACAGGGGGTGGCAGAGGCAGCCTGCACTTGTCTCCAAGAAGTTGGGCACTTTGGTGGCAGACTATTTTAGCCTGCAGAAACGCACAGCTTGGGGTAACCGCCTCTGTAGGGGAGCAAGGCTGCTCACACGGGTTCCAGAACTGGGTTACTATAGTCTCTCCTAACTATTCAAAAGAAATCTGAATGTTGACTTCTTGGGTTGGTATGCTTCCTGCAAATGACAAGTGAGTGTCAGAGCTGCTCTGATTTCTTTCCCAACTACCCACCATCTCTTCCCCCCAGCTCAGTCCTGTCCTTCAACATGATCAAATAAACATTTAATAGTGACTTATTAGATGAGAAGCAGAGAAAGGGTCCAGGGTTTTTGCTCTCTCTGTTCCAGTTCTGCATGAATGTGTGTGTGTGGGGGGGTCTGTGTGTGTGGGGGGTCTTCCTACCTTACTTTTTGGTCGATTTTCACATCTGAAATTGAGGTTCTTCACATATTTTACTCCTGGGCATGTTTCTGAAGATAAGAGGTCATGTAAGTGAGTGTCAACAGCTCTTCAGAACTTTTTATTCACTCATATGTGGTATTTATTTTGGTTGTGGGGCCACAACAGGAATGCTCAGGGATTACACCTGGCTCTGCACTCAGGGATCAGTCCTGGTGATCTGGCACTGTGGAGTGCCAGGGATCGAACCTGGGTTGGCTGCAAGTAAGGCAAGTGCCTTACCTACTGTACTATCACTTCGGCTGTCTCATGTGAAATTTATGTGAGTCCAAACGATTACTCTTCTGAGTGATAAGCCACGCCAATAAGAGGCCTGATATTTTTAAGGGGGAGGAGGACCCCCTGAAAAGAGGATTTGCAGACATGTACGCCAAAAGTTCTTGAGAGCCCACAGCTTGTGGCATGTCCCATGAGTGTCATAGAAAGTTGGGACCAGGAGTGACATTCTCCCACCTCCAGCCCCAGACACGGTCCAGAGAAGACTGAACCATGTGTCCTTCCTGTCTTAGAAAGTCCAGGAAGGGAGGCACCAGGCTGACTTGCTTCAGGACCAGGCTTGAGTACCATCTCCCCACCCAACCCCTCACACTCATCCACTCTTTCAGGATGTCTTATATAAGAAACTTTAGCAAACACTTGATGAAAAGTTGAGACTTTCAATGTTCGTAATCCCTAGAGGAGGAGAGCTTCATGGGTGGTTTAGAGTCTTATAAAAAATGCTAATACCGTTTGCTGAACAGAAACGTTCTCTGAGAAGAGGAAGGGAGAGGCACCACTGAAGTGGTTCCCCACAGCCCGTGGGCATCCTCAGGGAACACGGGGTTGGCCCAGTGTTCTTGAGACTCATTTCTTCCCAAAACGCTCCAGGCTCGAAAATCCAAATCCACGCCCTTCTCTGCATCACTCCTGAGTTTTGACTTTCATTTTCTTTGTTCTAATCTGCCCTGCCAAATGTTTTGAAGTGTAAACTTCATTCTCTGTCGACTACCACACTCCCGAAGTTCCCTCTTACGCACAGCTCCTTCCCATGTGCTCCTAAAACTCTCCATTGCCCAGGCTCCAAACCACCCATTGTCCCCCGCAGGGCTTGGGTGGTTCTGCTCAGGGAGCTGTCACTGCCTTTACTGTCCTAAGCCTCAGTCTTCGGCCTTCTGGCCCTTCCTTCTGTCTCCTTCCCTTACCTCACCTTCTGGACCATAGATGTTGGCACTATGCCAGGGCCCTGGTCTTGGTCATTTTTGTTTTTTGCATTTTCCATCAATTTTTTAGTGAGTATTTCCTATTCTTTTATACCCAACCAGCTCCACTGCATTGGACAGGATTATCCAGCTGTCTTTCACTGGATAATCCTCTACTGGAAGAGTATAAGTGGAAAGCAAAAAATCTTGGTATACTCTTTGCCAGCTCTGCCTGCAACTAGGGTACAGGCATGGGACCTCAGCTCTGGCAATCCCAGGCACCTGTCACCCAGCTTTGACTGAGGAGCCAGGTTCCAAAAGGTGTGTACTCACACCCAAAAGAGCAATGACAACAATGCTGACATGGATGCAGGGAGAAAGGGACTCTCATCCATTACTGGTGGGAATGCTGAATGGTCCAGTCTTTTGGGAAAACAATATGAACATTCCTTCAAAATCTAGAAATTGAGCTCCCATTTGACCCAGAAATACCACTCCTGGGAATATACCCTGGGAGCCCAAAGAAACACCCCTGCACTTCCATGTTCATAGCAGCATAATTCACAATGGCCAAAATATGGAAACAACCTGAGTGTCTGAGAACAGAAGACTGGATAAAGAAACTATGGTACATCTACACAATGGAATACTATGCAATTGTTAGGAAAAATAAGTCATGAAATTTGCCTACAAATGGATCGACATGGAGAATATCAAGCTGAGTGAAATGACTCAGAAGGAAATGGACAGATATAGAATGACTGCATTCATTTGCAGGATATAAAAAAATTGCATGATATCAATATCCAAGACCAGGAAAAACATGGACCCGGAGGACTTGCCAATGGTTGGAATCTACCACAAGTCTGTGGGAGTCAGAGGCTAAGGTAAGATAGAGAAGGGACCAGTATGCTACTAATTGTAATTGTTGGAAATGGTAAAATCAGATTAGGACTGAGCACTGAATGTAGGCAAAGGGATATACATGCTAACCTCTAAGTGTAGGTATTGCAAGTCACAGTGTGTAAGAAAAGGGAAAGAAAGGGAGAGAGAGAGAAAGAGAGAGAGAGAGAGAGAGGAGGCAAAGTGTCTGCCATAGACATAGGCTGGGGGAGTGGAGAGGAGGAAATCTGGAGACATTGGTGTTGGGAATAGGGCACTGGTGGAGGGATGGGCTGGAACACTATGACTAAAACCCAATCATGAACATATTTGCAATTGTATATCTCACAGTGATATAATGAGTTTTTTTAAAAAGACATGCATGGAGGAGGTCTGTTCTGACGAGAACAGAGGCTGTTGTGTCCAGGCCCTAGCGTGCAGTGTGCTGGGGTACAGGCATTGCTGTGGTTAGGATAGGGCCAGGCTGCCTTTCTGCAGCTCTCCCCACGCTCCACTTTCCTCTTGGGCCACAGCCTCAAATCCTCATGCTGCAGACTGTACTGTCATCTCACCCTCCCATTGGTGAGTGAAGCTCCACACACCTCCTGCTTTCCTTCACTCCAAGCACCATCATCTTAGTTGACAATCTCATTTGCTTTCACCATAACTATGAAAAACAGTTCTCTTGTGACTGGAGAAACTGTACAGCAAATCAACTGTGTGCAAGGTTCAGTCCTTAGCATCGCATAAGGTCTCCCGAGCGCACCAGAAGTGATCCCTGAGCACAGAGCCTGGAGTAAGCCCTGAGCTCATTTAGGTGTAGCTCCAAGACAAACAAAAAACACCCAGCCATCTAATGAGTGTTCCTGTCACAGCCTCTCCCCTTTCCACTTAATTTGCATTGCAGGCCAAAATGGTTATTCCTTAAGGCATCAGCATTGGCTCCAGAGGTCTTTGGGGCCATCATTAGCCTGGCACAGTCAAGCCTAAAGAGGTGTCCGGTATTCCCCTGTGAGGGCTTCTGGGTACTGCCTCATCATGGCATCCTCTTGCCTGTGTGCCAGGCACGTTGCCCTGAGCTTTACCCTGCTCACACAGCCTTTTCTAGTTTGTTCATGTTACCTCTGATGATCTCGCATCTATTAACATACTTAATTTCTTGAGAAACTTTTGACTCATAGCAAATAAATTGCAAGTTTGCTTTCCAGAGAAACATAGGCATGGAATTATTTTAATGGCTAGTCTGCTGTATATTAATTTGCAATTCTCTAACTGGGGTACACAGTGGGTTGTGTGTGTGTGTGTTTGTGTATGTTTCTTCAGCATATCAGTATAGGGTGAGAAAAGATTAAGGCAAAAGCCAATTATCCCCAAGAAAACATCGACTGTTGGTAATAAATTTGGTCAATAACTTATCTATTTGTGTACTAGCCTAATGATTCTCTTGTGGATGGTCATTTAAAAGGAAGGAAGAAATAAGGAAGAAAGGAAGGAAGGAAGGAAGGAAGGAAGGAAGGAAGGAAGGAAGGAAGGAAGGAAGGAAGGAAGGAAGGAAGGAAGGAAGGAAGGAAGGAAGGAAGGAAAGAAGGAAGGAAGGAAGGAAGGAAGGAAGGAAGGGAAGGAAGGAAGGAAGGAAGAAAAAGAAAGAAAGAAAGAAAAGAAAGAAAGAAAGAAAGAAAGAAAGAAAGAAAGAAAGAAAGAAAGAAAGAAAGAAAGAAAGAAAGAAAGAAAGAAAGAAAAAGAAAGAAAGAAAAGAAAGAAAGAAAGAAAGAAAGAAAGAAAGAAAGAAAGAAAGAAAGAAAGAAAGAAAGAAAGAAAGAAAGAAAGAAAGAAAGAAAAGGTATGCTCTAGGGTCTGAAGTGATAGTAGATGGATAAGGCACTCGCTTTACACAGGCAACCCAAGGTTTTATTCCACATGGTCCCCTGAGCACAGATAAGGGAGAGCAGAGCCAGGAGTAAACCCTGAGCATCACCAGGTGTGGTCCCAAACAAAAAAATAATTAAGAAATACTTCATACGGCGGAAGATATTACAGCAACCTGTGCCAGACCTGGGTCTAATCCGAGGCACCACATGGCACCACAACATGACTGGATGCAGCCCTGGAGGTCCCAGCCTGAGCAGTATCATATCCTCTAGCTCCTACATTGAACCAACAGCCCAGTGGAGTCCCAACTTGGGAGGACCTACCATTGAACAAAACACCTTTATATCACTGCTCAGCCTTAATGGTTCTCCTATTTTGAGCAGAGAACAAGACTTCCTGCAACCAGCTGTCCACCTCTTCCTCCTTCTCTCCCACCCCAGAAGGACCATCTGCCAGGCTGGTCTCCGATCACTTCCTGCGTGCTGTCTGTCAGACCTTGGCTCTGGTTTTACTTCCATAGGCGTTCATCCTTTGCCTCTCCTTCCAGGCCCCAGTTTATGTCCTCTTGTGGGTAAACATTCCCTTGAAAAGGCTGCCATGTTTGGGGTCAGTGTCACGCAGAGAAAAGAGCATCCAAAGAGGTGTCAGAGTCTCTGGGTTCATGTCTGGGAGGACTGAGATACAGTCATTTATTCTGTGAATCCCCGCTTTCCCTGTTTATAACACTGGACTTGTGATTCTGGCTCCAGATGTCTCTAAAGCATTATCAGGAATAAAAGAAATAATGAAGGCAAAAATGTATTAAAATCTTGATACATAGAAAGCATTGATGTAATGTTTTCCCTTACCAAGTCGCTTTGATGCTCATTGTCTGTGCTATATAACTAGTAGCATTTACTTGTGCCATTGACTTTTTATTCTCCAGTAGCATCACAGGCCTGTAACTCTATACATTCTTGGTCTAGTGTCTAACAGGAAGCTGAGTTGGTCCTGCCTAGAAAGCTCTTTCAGAAAACTGCCTTGGTTCCACCCCCGACTGACCATTGGGCCCTTCGCTTCTGGGAAACGCCTCCACTCCTCCCACAGGTGTGTGTGTGATTCTTGCGTCCTCCGGACCCCAAGCTGCCCCAGGGAAGAGCGGAAACTCCATCAACGGGAACCAAGGCAAACTGCCTTGGTTCCACCCCGGACCGACCCTTTGGGCCCTTCGCTTCTGGGAACATCCCAAAACTCAAAACCGCATGGACGCGCTTAGCGCAACCGCGCGATCCTCTTACTACCTACCTTGCATGAGGTACCAGTGAACCTTGGTTCCTACATCCTTGCCACCCACCCAAACTCTGCAAACAGACCAGACACCTACTAACTGTACTATCTAGTCACCCAAGAACTCACATTTGCAACCTACAATAGTCATAATGGTAAAGCAACGCAAAATTCCATCAAGCTCTGTGAGTGAAGTCACTGGGCCAGATGAGTCTAGCAATACCAATGAGTTGTATAACCTCTCTGAAAAAGAATTTCGGAAAGAACTGTTAAGGATTCAAAAGGAATTCAAAGAAGCAATGGAATGCAAAATCAATAAAATACAAGAGGACATGATAGAAGAAGTGAGGAAAATGCAAAGGGAAATGACAGATATTAAAAAATGAGGTAAATGAAATAAAAAAACACAGTGGAAGGCCATCATAGCAGAATAATAGCTACTGAAGAAAGAATTAGTGATCTCGAAGACGAAGTTCCAAAGATTCTCTACACAACACCAGAAGATAGAAAAAAAAAGGCTCACAATTACCGAACAGACAACAAGAGATAATCGGGATGAAGCCAGAAGAAACAACATACGGATCATTGGGGTCCCAGAAGGGCAAGAAGAAAACCCTGATGAAGAAGAAACTGTCAAAGCCATAACTGCTGAAAAGTTCCCGAACTAAAGAATGCTTGCCTCAAGATCCAAGAGGCCCGTAGGATACCAGCTAAAAGAAACCCCAACAAGAATACTCCAAGACACATCTTAATAAAAATGACAAAAACTATAGATAGGGATAGAATACTGAAAGCAGCAAGATCAAAGAAGGAAATCACATACAAAGGAACATCTCTAAGATTTACAGCAGACTTCTCTGATGAAACACTCCGAGCCCGAAAACAATGGTGGGATATTGCGAAAAGGCTCAATGAACTGCAGGCTTCACCAAGAATTCTTTATCCGGCCAGGCTCACATTCAGATATGAAGGAAAGATACACAACTTCATGGATAAGCAACAACTCAGGAACTTCATGGACTCAAAACCAACTTTAAAAGAAGGACTGAAGGGACTACTGTAATGTGACCAAACCCATAAGCACAACAAACACAAAAAAGAAAGATGGCACAAAAATCCAATGACAATAATCTCCTCAATGTCAATGGTCTAAATGCACCAATTAAGAGACACAGAGTGACAAAATGGATTAAAAAATTGAACCCAACATTCTGCTGTCTACAAGAAACGCATCTGAATAATCAGAACAAACACAGACTCAGAGTCAAACGTTGGAAGACCATTCTCCATGCAAACAACTCCTCCAAAAAGGCTGGTGTGGCCATATTAGTATCAGATAATATAGACTTCAGGCTGAAAAAGGTTAGAAGGGACAATGAAGGCCACTTCTTATTAATTAAGGGGTATGTACACCAGGAAGAAATTACACTACTAAACATATATGCACCCAACGAGGGGTCAGCAAAATACATAAAACAACTGCTAAGAGACCTCAAAGAAGACATTAACAGTAGCACAATAATAGTTGGAGACTTCAACACTGCTCTATCAACGATGGATAGATCAACAAGACTGAAACTCACCAAGGAAATATTGGCCCTCAAGGAAGAAATGGAAGAAAGAGAGCTAGTGGATATATACAGGGCTTTTCATGCCAAAAAAGCTGAATACACATTTTTCTCTAGTGCACATGGAACATTCTCCAAGATAGACCACATGCTGAGCCACAAAGCATACCTCAATAAAATAAAAATGATAGAAATTGTGTCAGCTATCTTTTCAGACCATGATGCACTGAAAATGGAAGTTAACCGTACACAGAAACAGGGAGTCAAACCAAACACCTGGAAACTGAACAGCTCACTCCTGAACAACAAATGGGTCATAGAAGAAATCAAACAGGAAATCCAAAGATTTCTGGAAACAAATGAAAATGAAGACACCAATTATAAGAACCTGTGGGACACGGCAAAAGCCGTGTTAAGAGGGAAGTTTATAGCTCTGCAAGCATTCATCAGGAAACAAGAAAGGGCCCACATAAATAACCTGACTACACAGCTGAAGACATTAGAAAAAGACCAACAAAAGGAGCCCAACCCAGGCAGAAAAAAAGGAAATAATAAAACTCAGAGAGGAAATCAATGAGTTGGAAACCAAAAAAAAACAATCCAAAAGATTAATGAAACCAAGAGCTGGTTTTTTTAAAAAAATAAACAAGATTGACAAACCATTGGCAAGACTTGTAAGGACAGGGAAAGAGAAAACCCAAATAAACAGAATCAGAAATAAAAAGGGTGACATCACAACAGAAACCACAGAAATCCAAAAGATCATCAGAGATTACTTTGAGAGCCTGTATGCCGTGAAACATGAGAATCTAGAAGAAATGGATAAATTCCTGAAGTCCTATAACCCTCCCACGGCTGAAACAAGAAGACCTCCAATACCTGAATAAGCCTATCACCATCGAGGAAATAGAAACAGTAATTAAAAAGTCTGCCCAAACACAAAAGCCCAGGTCCAGACGGATTCCCTAGTGAACTCTACCAAACCTTTAAGGAGGACCTACTGCCAGTCCTTTTCAAGCTCTTCCAGGAAATAGAAGAAACAGAAACACTCCCAAACAGCTTCTACGAGGCACATATCACCCTGATACCCAAAGCAGGGAGAGACAACACAAAGAAAGAAAACTACAGACCAATATCCCTGATGAACACGGATGCTAAGATCTTCAACAAAATACTAGCAAACAGAATGCAAAGAATCATCAAGAAGATTATACATCATGACCAAGTAGGATTCATCCCGGGAATGCAAGGGATGGTTCAACATTCGCAAGTCAATCAACATAATACATCATATCAATAAAAAGAAAAAATAAAAAACCATATGATCCTTTCAATAGACGCAGAAAAAGCATTTGACAAGATCCAGCACCCGCTCATGATTAAAACCCTCCAGAAAATGGGAATTGAAGGGACTTTCCTCAAGATAGTTACAGCCATCTACCAAAAGCCCACAGCAAGCATCATTCTAAATGGGGAAAAGTTGAAAGCCTTCCCCCTGAGATCAGGGACAAGACAAGGTTGCCCACTCTCACCTCTTTTATTCAATATAGTACTGGAAGTACTTGCCATAGCAATCAGAGAAGAAAAGGACATCAAGGGCATCCAGATAGGCAAGGAAGAAGTCAAGCTATCATTATTTGCAGATGACATGATATTATACCTAGAGAACCCTAAACTCTCTACCAAAAAACTCCTAGAAACAATAGACGATATAGTAGAGTGGCAGGATACAAAATCAACACCCAAAAGTCAGTGGCTTTCCCTATATACAAATAACGAAAGAGAAGAAAAGGATATTAAGGAAACTATTCCATTCACAATTGTGCCACAGAAAATCAAATACCTAGGAATCAACTTACCCAAGTATGTAAAGGACCTGTACAAAGAAAACTACAAGACACGGCTCCAAGAGATAAAAGAGGACACAAGGAAATGGAAACACATTCCCTGTTCATGGATGGGGGAGAATCAACATTGTCAAAATGGTAATACTCCCTAGAGCTCTGTACAGATTCAATGCAGTCCCTATGAGGATACCGATGACATTCTTCAAAGAAATTGACCAAACGCTCCTGAAATTTGTATGGAACAATAAACCCCAAGGATAGCTAAAGCAATCCTCGGGAAAAAAGAAGATGGGAGGCATCACCTTTCCCAACTTCAAACTGTACTACAAGGCAGTAGTAATTAAAACAGCATGGTATTGGAATAAAAACAGACCTGTGGACCTATGGAATAGAATTGAGTATCCTGACACCCAACCTCAAACACATGATCATTTAATCTTTGATAAAGGTGCAATGAGTCTAAAATGGAGTAAGGAAAGCCTCTTCAACAAGTGGTGCTGGGAAAACTGGGCAGCGACATGTAAAAAAATGAATTTGGACCTGTGTCTAACACCATGCACAAAAAATCAGATCAAAATGGATTAAAGATCTCAATATCAGACTTGAATCCATAAAGTACATTGAAGAAAATATAGGAAAAACCCTCCACGACATTGAAGCTAAAGGCATCTTCAAAGGTGAAACATCACTAACAAAGCAACTAGAAGAAAGGATAAACATATGGGACTACATGAAACTAAAAAGCTTCTGCACCTCAAAAGAAACAGTGACTAAGATACAAAAGCAGTCCACAGAATGGGAAAGAATATTCACCCAATACCCATCTGATAAGGGGTTAATATCCAGGATATATCAGGCACTGGTAGAACTTTACAAGAAGAAAACAAACAACCCCATCAAAAAATGGGGGAGAAGAAATGAACAGAAACTTCAGCAAGGAAGAAATTCGAATGGCCAAAAAAACATATGAAAAAAATGCTCACCATCACTAATCATCAGAGAGATGCAAATCAAAAACAACAATGAGATACCACTTTACACCACAGAGACTGGCACATATTCAAAAGAGCAAGAACAACAAGTGCTGGCGTGGATGTGGGGAAAAGGGGGACACTCATCCATTGTTGGTGGGAATGCCGGGCTGGTACAGCCTTTCTGGAAAACAATATGGACATTCCTCCAAAGACTAGAAATTGAACTCCCATTTGACCCAGCCATACCACTCCTGGGAATCTACTCTGGGAAACCAAAAATACGCAGCGGAAACACCATCCCTACTTTTATGTTCATAGCAGCATTATTCACAATAGCCAGAATCTGGAAGCAACCAGAGTGCCCAAAAATCGATGACTGGATAAAGAAGCTTTGGTACATCTACACAATGGAATACTATGCAGCTATTAGGAAAAAATGAAGTTATAAAATTTGCCTATAAATGGATGGACATGGAGAAGATTATGTTGAGTGAAATTAGCCAGAAGGAGAGAGACAGACACAGAATGACTGCATTTATCTGCATAACATAAATATATATGTACATATTAAGATACCAATATCCAAGGTCAAGTGAAACATATATCAGGAGGTCTTGTCAAAGGTGGAAATTATCACAAACGTGTGGGAGTCAGAGGTTAGGTAAGACAGAAAATGGAACAGTGTGCTAACAATTGTCGAGGGTACTAATGCCAACCTAGAACTGAGCATTAAATAGAGGCAAAAAGATACACATGACAACCCTTTAATGTATGTTCTGTAATCCATAGTCTGGAAGGGAAGGAAAAGAGAAAGAGAGAGAAAGGGAAAGAAATAAAGAACCTGCCATGGAGGTGGGCTGGGGGAGGGGGAGGGAACTGGGGACGTTGGTGGTGGGAGATGGGTACCGGTGGCGGGACGGGTGCTGGAACACTGTATGACCAAAACCCAAACATGAACTTTTTAATTGTAAAAAAAAAGAAAG